>JAQIXR010001335.1:0-13320 GCA_034700825.1 Quadroppia sp. Gr-Ori-00064
AACACTCTTTGATCTGCGGATACATTCTCTTCATTTTGCCCGAAGTGAACGTCGGCGACACTATCGCCCGGACCCGCTTCCAGGCGTCGCCCCCGAGCACAATGAGATTCCTAGTCTTGAACAGTTGATGCCTTTCCGGCTCCGGGTGTCGGTCGGTGAACATGTGAAAGTCTTTCACCATAATGTCTTTGATGAGCACCGGGTCGGCCACACGTAGAAAGGGTGTCGAGCCATCGAACGCACTATAAGGGGGCGAAATAATTAAATTAAAAAAAACATACAAAAAATGACTGTTATATTGAAAAACCCGTAAACTTTGCCGTATTTTTCAATCCATTGCGATTCGAGAATTTGTTTTCCTGTAATCACTTCGTATAATAGTGTCCCGAAACCCGGTATGGGTTTGGGTCCTCTGATGCCCAGTTTAGACCAATAGTTGTCATTTCGAGTCAAATATCTTTAACATAAAAATATTTAAAATATTTTTTTTTTGTTCCAAATTATTAATAAAATGCTTACAAATACAACGCTTGCAATAGAATAGCAATTATTATAACAGAATTTGTCAAATAATTATCAAAAATTGATTCCATTTTTAAATTATATTTTAATTATTAATGTAATTAAAAATAATTATTTAATTAAAATATTCTCAAAAACAATATTTCAATTCAACACACTTTCGATACGTTTTTGTCTAACTTTCGCACAGACAGTAAAACACTGTTTATATCAGTTTTCGACAAAAAAAAAACATTTATCTCTTATTTTATATCACTTTTACAGTCAATAAGTTCTTACAAATCATCTGAAAAGTTATGCAAACATTTTCATTAAAGACGTGATCGTCGATAACCCTAAAGGGTTGGGTGCTTGTGATAAACATACGAATGATAAGTGATTGCAAAATAGACTGAGTTTTTAATCAGTAAAAAAGACGTAATTATTTATGATATAAAAACTTTACAAAAAAAACTTTAATATAATTAAACAAATCTTATATTTCCTAAAAAAGCATATAATTTATGATAAAAAATGTTTAATATTTTAGTACAATATAGAGAGTCTGGTTGTTTTCAGGCCTAAGTAACACTGCCTCATATTATAGATAAGTCTGTCTTTATTGTAAAAAATAATAATATATCAATAGTTCTGAAAGAGTTTTGTGAGGAATGGTATTCTTAATTAAGACATACATTTGATTGTAATGTAAAATAAAAATAAAATTATTTTATATGTCATAAAAACAACTTTTTTTTCATGAGTTTTCTTACATTCATTTTCAGGCAAAGAGGAGATAGACGTCGAGAGAAAAACCCTGTCCAATGTGGACAGGTATACAGTCATTCTCCAAACAAAATGAGCATGTTCCTCTGAAAGAATTTTGATCAAAATTTTTTCCCAACTATGGATTTCGCCCACAAATTTATATATAAAATTATTTTATTTTCGAATTGACCTAGGTAGTTATTTTGAATATTGCATATTTCTCAAAAATTATAACAAAAAGTTAAAATTTTATGCATTATTTATAAAGAATATACTAAATAATTGATGACATGTTTCAGCATTTTTCATCGAAATGTCCTAGTTCAAAATTAATTAATTTTGAATAAATTTTTTTTGTGTGATATTATTAAAAAAAAAAAATTTTATTTGCATTACAGTTCATATTTTCATTATTTGTACTGAGCACTATTTATGATATAAATATATTCATGTTTTTTTCTTTACAGTCTATAAGTTATTTTTTAGTTAGTATGCAAAATAAATACCTAGTTCAATTCGTAAATAAAAATAAATTTATCTATAAATTTGTGGGCGAAATCCATAGTTGAGAAAAATTTTGATCAAAATTCTTTCAGAGGAACATGCTCATATTTGTCAAAAACCAACTCAATCTATTTGGAGAATGACTGTATAACAGAGGAAGAGATGATAGCGTCGGCGCACGCCTTTCTATTGGCCGGCTATGAGACCACTGGCATCACATTATCGCACTGTACACAAGAGTTGGCAATGAATCCACAAATACAGGAACGACTGTATGAAGAGGTGATGTCTGCCGTCGACGCCAGGGGTGACATCGAGTACGACGTGTTGGCGAGACTTCCGTATTTGGATTCAGTCATCTCAGAGACACTTAGACTCCATTCCCCGGCATTCGTGATCAGACGCCGGGCTACCGGTGATTACAGGTTGGGAAACACAGGGATCACAATCAAAAAGAGGCAAAAAGTGGAGATCTGTAACTATGGTATGCACCGGATGGAAGAGTACTATCCAAAGCCCCTGGAGTTCAATCCCGATCGCTTTATGCCGGAGAACAGACACAAACTGATTCCCTATACATACCTACCCTTTGGCGCCGGTCCACGAAATTGTGTTGCTATAAGATTCGCGTTATTGGAGGCGAAGACGGCGTTGGCTCAAGTGGTCAGACGTTATAAGATAGTACGCACCACAGGCACAGAAGTGCCGTTGCGTTACATAAACACCGTGGTCTTAAATATGCCGGAGCGGGTCGTCGTCGGTATTGTTAAGAGAATTTGATTCGGAAATAATTAGAGAATATTCTTTAAAATTAAAAGTTCTGTAAATGTTAATATTGTGATGACATTGGTCATTATCTAGTTCGTTCTGTAGGACTAATAAATATCTGTTTTATTTAGCATTGGGAGCCAATACTGACTGACCTTCGATTGATTATTCGTAGCGAAGTTTTTCTTACAAAAAACTTTTATCTATAATACAGTTCTCGATGAAAAGCCAGCCTTCAAGGGGTTAAAGTCTAGTGACCACTAGTTTTATTATAGAATTTTTCTCAACTGAATATACTGTATAAAAAGTAATTGAATTTCATTGCAATTTTTCTTCGTTGTATAAATTTAAATAAGTTTTAGAAACAAATAATTTTTTGCTCATAAAGTGATTCCTTAATAACTGTAATAGAAATTTTATTTTATTGTTAGAGATTAATCATAAGACAACGATATGTTATAACGGTTTTAATCAATATTTCTATTCGTCAAACGATTTTAGAATATAAAAACTGTAACAAAATATTTGCAATTATTCTCTATTTAATTTATTTAGATATAATAAATCTAATGGTATTTTGTTTTGATTTCTTTTTACGATATAAACTGTTCGATGAAAAAAAAACTGTTCCTTTTCATGCATTCTTAACGAAATTATTATTTAATTAAACATAAAACTTTATATCATTTTATGAGAAATTCTTTTAGTGATTTAATTTTTAATAAAAGCATTGACAATTGAAGGCATATAATGGAGGCGAAGGCGTCGCCGTTGGCTCAAGTGGTGACCTTATTTTGATGACACTCTCTTCTAAAAAAAACATCACTCAACCCATAATAGGCACCGATATTAATCAAGTCCCTTAATCAGGGGACTCAAGGATTTCGTGACAGTTATAGTGTGGAAATGCCTATTAATTGACGTTTTGAAGCAATTATTTAAAAAAAAATGTAATAAATATTAATCACTAAAATTGTTTGCTTTTATATTATGCTGTTTATACTTAAAGGGGCAAAAAAAATAAAATAAAAAAGTTGACATTTTTGCAACGAACAAGCCCCTGCGAAAGGGGTATATAAATAAATTTTTAAATCATTTTCTTAAGACAAAAAAAATGTAATAAAAAATCGTTTCAAATAATGAAATATTTTTTTTTATTGAAAATAATATTTAAATATTAAAAGCGATTTCATTTATAATAACTTTTAATTCCAATTAATTTTTTTATACAATCTCTTCAAAAAAAACTTCATTTCATTACATATACAGTAATTATTCGAAGAAAAAATAGATAACACGAAAATAATTTGTAAATATTTTTTCAAGACATACAAAAAAGTGTTAATAAATTGTTTATTCAAAATGAATGCTTACAAACAGTTAGCACTGAATTGTAGGAAATATTTTTGTCTCTTTTATACCGATGTTATCAGTGATGAAATTCAACACAAAATAACATTTATTGATAACAGAGAAAAAGTTTTCAGTAATTTATAGGCAAATAAATGATATTTTTAATGAAATTTTGACTTTTTATTTCTAATTGATTTTGTGTGACATTTCTGTTCATTGCTTTAGATATAGAGATATAAAAAATATATAAATATATAGCGAAATAAATGAAAAAAACAAGAAATATATCTCTATTTCATAGTCATCGTTGAATAATATGAAGCACTGGTAGGAAGATCTCAATTAAACATCTCTTAACTACTTTTGATACCAATTATTTCTTTTAAATTTCTTCAAAAAAAACAGGATTTCATTACATGTACAGTAATTTATAATTATTCTCTACTCTTTTAAATCAGTGAATTCTGGAACTGGAGTAACTGTTGAGTGATTTCATGTGAATATACAGTATATTGCAATTAATGTCACAATTAATTAAAATATTTTTTTTTTCAGAATAACTTTAAAAGTGAAAACACATTATTATTTCAACACATTTTTCATACATCTAATTGCGATCCAAACGAAACATGTGATTAAAATCTGTTGAAAAAAAGTTTTAATTAATTTTTATTTATCCCATAATATCAAAAAATTTTAATTTCTTGAAATGTTATATAAAGTGAAAAAAAACCTCAATTTTTTGAATTGAGTTTATCCTCAATTCAAGAGTTTTTATATTGTATTAAAAAGTTATTATTTTTTTTATTATAAACCCAATGATGTCTGCAATGAATGATGTGGTCATCAGTGGAATGAGCGGTCGTTTTCCTCTGTCCAACAATACGGATGAGTTGGCGAACAATCTCTACGCCGGTGTCGATATGATTACCGAAGATCACAACCGATGGCCAAAAGGTTTGTAGAAAAATAAATTTAAAATAAATATATTTTGTTTCAAAATAAATATAATTATAATAGTTATTATTGTCTATAGTTTTTCACACTACAAAAAACACATTAATTCAATACATTTATCCTTGCTCAGTTTATTGTATAGCAATTGTATTATAGAATATAAAATTCTTTTATAATAATATTAAAAACAAAAAACACAAAAATTTGTTATAATTTATATTCATTTTTATGTAAGAGTTATATGGAATGAATCAAAGAATGGGAGCGCTATTGGACTACCAGTGCTTCGATGAGAACTTCTTCGCATTGCCTGAGTATATGATGGATGAAAACGATGTCGAATCGAAGATATTATTGGAGGCCACGTATGAGGCCATAGTAGACGCCGGTTCGGATAAACACTATGACAACAGAATTTATGTTAAATTTTTTTTTTGTATACAATTCTTGTATTTTTCTCTACACAGGCATTAACCCACAATCGCTGCGCGGAACGAGAACTGGCGTTTATATCGGCGCTTGCACGTACAAGTGCAGCAATGCCAACGTGGAAGAGCTACAGTCGGACCCATTCATCACAATGAGACAGAAATACGAATTGTTTGATATGAAAAACTTTTACGCGAATCGCATATCGTTTGTGTTTGACTTTAAGGGGCCGTCACTTATAACAGAGACGGCCTGTTCTTCGAGTTTGGTTGCGTTCAACATAGCTATGAATGACTTTAGATTAGGTTTAAAAATATTTTTGTTATTTTTTTTTGTCAAAAATTTTATAATTATTTTCATATATTCAAAGGACATATCGATTACGCTATAGTCGGCGGAACGCACATGACGTTAGAGCCGTTGCTTTTGCTTAAAGCGCAAGAAATTGGCTTTTGTTCGCCCAGTGGTATATCCGCTGTGTTTGACGAGAGCGCCGACGGCTATGTCAAAGGAGAAGCGATTGCATGTGTTTTACTGCAGAGAGTGTCGAACGCCAGACGTATTTATGGGGCAGTTATGTCTTCGAGAGTCAATACAGACGGCAAGAAAACGCTTGGCCTATTTCATCCGTCGAGTGAAGCGCAGGAACAACTGATGGTGACGTCCTATAAGGATGCCAAAATAGACCCCTTAAGGTTGACATACATAGAATGTCACTCAACTGGCACTCAAGTATGTGTTGACGTGAATACGAATACAAACAAAAAAAAAATTTTAAACCTATATATAGGCCGGGGATCCACAAGAAGTCAAAGCTATATACAATGCATACTGTGCTCAACCAAACAGAAAAGAGATGTTACCTATGGGTGGAGTGAAGGGTAGTATCGGTCACTCTGAGGGCTCTTCCGGTGTTTCATCGCTCATAAAAGTATTGATTTCTTACGAAAACGAATGCATTCCTAAGAATAGGAATCTCAATGAACTTAAAGGAGTGTTAAGACAATACTGTCCACCAATATATCCAATCGTGACGAACATCAAATATACCCCTGGTTTGGCTGCGATTAACAACTTTGGCATAGGAGGTGTGAACGCACATGTATTGCTGGCACCCAATTATAAATTGGCAAAAGAATGTGATCTAAGAATCGCTGAAACGATGCCCAGAATTGTCAACATTTGTGCTCGAAGTGAAGAAGCGATTCATTCGGTGTTTGCGTTCATTGAATGTAATCCAAACAAAATAAGTCGAGACTTTTTGGCACTTTTGGGACAGACTGTTAAACAGACGCCGGATGTGAATTCAGGGGGATTTCCATTCAGGGGTATTTCATTAAATTCATTTTTTTATAATAAATTTATTTAAATTTTAATTAATTTTTAGGTTCACTAATAATCAAGAAATTGTGTGAAGAAAAGAATGGAATAAAATATGAATATAAGAGACAGTATTCATTGAAAACGAGCAAAACTACCCGTCCCATAGTGTTTTTGTTCCCAGGACTTGGTGGTCAATGGCCTGCAATGGGAAAGGCGTTTATGAAGATTGATATATTCAGGGATAAAATAGAAGAATGTCATCAAATATTGACAGAATTCGGCGTCGATTTAAAGCACATGTTATTATCCGAAGACATGTCAACGATGTCTACAATGACTGCAAAGTTCTGTTCGACGACTGCTTTGGAAATAGCATTGTTTGAAGTGATGAAAGCACTCGACATAACACCGGATCTGATTATTGGCCATTCATTCGGTGAAATAGTCTGTGCTTACGCTGACGGATGTCTGACGACGAGAGAGGCAATGATTGCCAACTATTTCAGGGGCGAAGTGACTGAAAGTGATAATGAAATACCGCGGGGTTTGATGGCAGTGGTCGGGCTGTCGAGCACTGATATGATGAATATGTGTCCGAAAGAGGTTTCCATCGCGTGTTATAACGGAGAAAAAAATGTCGTAATTTCAGGTGATTTTTCATTTTATTTTCTGTTTTAATCACACCTTAATTTCAATACAATTTTAGGTCCAATGAATGAAATGCAAGAATTGATACAAACATTGAATGAGAAGAATATCTTCGTTCGAGCACTAAATAGTTGTGATATTCCATATCATTCCCAATATCTGAAGACATCTGAGAAACGAATGATCGAAAGAATCAATAAATATGTGACAAAACCTATGCTTAGATCAAAGAAATGGATCTCAACTTCGGTTTTGGGCACAGATATGAAGGAAGAGTTGAGATACGCTTCTGCAGAATATTTTGCGAACAACCTCTTGAGTCCGGTGTACTTCTACGACCGGCTCAGGGAATTGCCATCGGATTCCATTGTCATTGAATTGAGCTCTCATTCGGTGTTCAGTAAAACAGTTGTCGAAACACTTAATTCGAGTTCTTATATACCATTAATGAGAAAGGATTCAAACGAAACAAATTTGGATTTGTTTTTGTCTTCGATCGCAAAACTGTATGAATTAGGTGTGAATCTCGCGATCGAGAACCTATACCCTCGGGTCGAGTGGCCGGTGAGTAGAGGCACACAATCGATCGCTTCTCTCATACGCTGGGATCACACGAAGAGAACATATGCAAAATATCCGGAAATTTACTGTAAATCCAATTCATCTGATATGAGATATACAGTGAAACTGAATGACCAAACGATGCGCTTTTATGCCGATCACATTGTCGACGGGAATGTCATCTTTCCCGCGATGGGGTATATCTATTTGGCCTGGAAGAAATTGGCCTCAACTATGGGCCGAATGTGGTATAACGTGCCGGTGCTCTTCGAGATGGTTCAGCTCCGAAGAGCGACCATACTCTCCAAAGACAGTCCAACGACACTTAGAGTGCGTTATATTGAAAATTCAGGTGAAAATGAATTGACGTTATTTTAATATCTATAATACCCCTGAATTTGTCCATTTTCAGGTGAATTCTTTATTCTGGAAAACGACGAGATCTGCTGTTCGGGCAAAATGTCCTCTCCTGTCGAAGGCGTACTTTTGGCACAGAATCTCATCGCTGAAAATCAGAGCCGAGTTCTCGATAATGAGTGTAATTTGGAAAGGGATGACATCTATAAAGAGTTGGGAATTTTGGGCTACGAATTGGGTCCGGAGTTCAGGCGCTTGGAAATGATTGGCACAAATGATTTTAAGTCGTTCGTTGGCCGTGTCAAATGGACGGGCAATTTTGTGACATTCTTGGACTCGTTGTTTCAGGGTCTGTTGATAGTGAAGCCCTTCCGAAGATTAATGCTTCCGGTGATGATTCAGGCGCTGAGAATTGAGCCGAAAGTATTCTTTGATGCAATCGGACGGCGCCGGAGAATAGAGACTCAAAGCGAGCGTAATATTAATGAGAATGATATGAATGAAGAGATGGACAGAAATGACAGCAAAACGTCTAATGTGTTAAACGTTTCGACGAATGTCAAAGAGAAACACCATTTCTATGAGTCCTCAATGAATATGTATTATAATGTGTGTACGAAAATGATAGTAACCCATGGTATAGAGGCGTATGATATTGTTGTTGATACCATTCCACGCAAAGCGGACACACATGACTTGATTTTGGATTCGTATGAATTCGTCGCCAATGACGACAACAGTGCTGTCAATGAGTGCGACAAACATTTGGTCAACGAATACATTGAGGTTTGAAAAAATGATTTTTGTTTAGCAAAAAAAAAAATTTATAATAAATTTTATTTAAAAATATTAGATATGTAAGACATTGGCCGCCGATATAAATTTACCAGGATCAGTTGGACTATATTGTGATAGTGGTATAGAGAAAAACAAAACAAAAATTCAAGAATATATTAATAGTAATAATGAGAAATATGTTGTTTTCAATGCATTGCAGAAAATGGTTAATGAAATTCAATGCGAAAAAAATGGAGAAAATAATAATGCATTCAATGATGTGAAGAGAATTAATTTGAATGAAGACTTCGTTAATGATATTACAAATAATGAGCGATTGATTAGAAGTCTTATAGACATTGTGTGCGAGAATAACAGCAATACAAATGATGTGAATTATTTGGAAATTAACTTAAATAAAGTCACCTTGGTCAAACAGATACATGCGTACATGTTTAAGTCTCGCGTTAATACAATGCAATTTAATTACAAACTTTTCGTCAAATCTAAACAACATTTGGAAAAACAGTTTCAAAACAATGCCATCGAATGGGATGTGAGAGAAAGAATTACTTTAACTCCGAGTCATTTAATCGTTTTGAGAGACTGTAGGCAAATATGGGAATTGAATGTCGAAGAACTGCTTCAAGATATTCATGATTCACTCATTGGAAATGGATTTGTATTATGTGTTTTCAAATACCGATTCACAGAACCAGAATTGGCGTTGAATTCGTTGAATGGACGACAATATCAACAGAATTCAGATCTCTTGAAACGAATCAATGATTTCATTATAACTGCCAACAAATTGGGATTTCATTTGATTTGTCGTAAATTGGATTCAATCGCAACAATGGCTATACTTTTGAGGAAAGTCATCGAAAGACCACAAATGCCAACAAATGAACAAATAATTCAAATCAATACTAATTATGAAAATTGGTTTCAAATACTGAAAGAGAAGTTGGAAATAATGTCAGAAATTGAGACAAAAAAAGAGAAGATTTGGTTAATTGGAAACGACTCACAAATTAATGGTATTCTAGGTCTCATGAATTGCCTTAAACTAGAACCGGGAGGCGAATACTTGCGCTGTGTTTTCAATTATGACAAAAGTTGTGATAAAATTGATTTCAATTCCAAACCATTTAATGATATTTTAAACAACGATTTGATTATAAATGTCATAAAAGACGCAAAACTCGGAACTTATAGACACTTAAAACTGGACAAAGATTTCGACAAAACTGTTTCCGATCAATACTTTCTGAATTTGGGCCAAAACAAAGACCTCTCAACACTTCAATGGTTTGACAGCAAAAACATTTCACTTAATAAACAAACGTTTGATTTGAATAACAATCGCATAAAACAAATTCCGATCGATATCTATAGCACTGGTATTAACTTCAAGGATGTTATGATAGCCACAGGTATTGGTATTTATATAAAAATATTTTTTCAAATAACAATAATATATTCAATTCAAAGGTCGGGTGCAATCACTTCAGCACATAGTGAACAGCGATTGTGGCATTGGATTTGAATTCGCAGGAAGACGATGTGATACCGGCGTTCGAGTCATGGGTTTGGATTTGATAAATAATCGCTGTTTTGCCACTTCTGTCTGTGCTAATGATAGGAACATAACTACTATACCCGACCACTGGTCTATGGAAGAGGCCGTCACTGTCTTGAGTGCATATATCACTGTCTGGTATGCGTTGATAGAGAGGGCGAACATAAAGAGAGGCAAAGAATATATTAAATTATTGTTTTGTTTCTCTATTTTAGTAAAATATTTGTAATTTTAGGACAAAGTATTTTAATACATTCCGGTGCCGGTGGTGTCGGACAGGCGGCAATCAATGTGTGCAAACACTACGGATGCGATATATACACAACTGTTGGCACAGAAGAGAAGAAACAGTTTTTGATCAATGAATACAATATTCCTGAGAATAGAATATTCAGTTCAAGGGATATTCGGTTTAAGGTTAGGGTTATGGAATTGACTGATGGAAAGGGAGTGGATATTGTGCTCAACTCATTAACGGAGGAGAAGTTGTATGCGAGCTATGAATGTGTTGCAGATATGGGAAAAATCATAGAGTTAGGAAAGTATGATTCGGCACAGAATAAAAAGCTAGGAATGTATGACTTCATGAGAGATGTGACCTTTAATGGCGTAATGATAGACAAGTGCTTTGAAAAGAGAGTGGATTTTGCGAAAACATTCTTCGATTGGATGCATAAGAACTGTACGAATGGTTGCGTTAAACCACTCAACAGAACCGTATTCAATGCAAACGATGCGGAAATGGCGTTCAGATATATGACAACCGGAAGACATATCGGGAAAGTTGTCCTCAAAATACGAGACGAAGAATGCGATCGAAAGCCATTGAAAGCAATTAAACCCGCAATTGATTTGTCGGTTAAGACTAAGACATATTTTAATACAAACAAAGTCTATATAATAACTGGAGGTTTGGGTGGACTGGGACTGGAGTTAGTGCATTGGATGCACTATTTAGGGGCGAGAAAAATTGTCTTAACCTCAAGGACTGGACTCAAAACTGATTATCAAAAGTATATAATAAATCGAATGAAATATTTTGGAGAAAATAATAAATATTTTTCGACAAAAATATTCATTTCAACCGCCGATTGTCTGACACCGGGAGGAACGGAACAATTGATATCAGAGGCAACACAAATGGGAATAATTGGAGGAGTGTTTCATTCGACACTTCTGTTAAATAATCACAATTATGAAAATCTAACTCTGGCTCAGTTTATGGACACAACTGATGTCAAATACAGAATATTCTCGAATTTGGATCAAATGACATGAAAACTGAACTATAATTTAGACTATTTTGTCGTCTTCTCATCAATGGCCTGCGGTTTGGGAAACATCGGTCAATCCAACTATGGTTTTGGGAATTCCTATTGTGAGAGAATATGTGAACAGAGACGAAGCGATGGATTGCATGGACTGGCCGTACAGTACGGGCCAATGGGAGACACGGGAGCTTTCTATGCGGCCGATCACTTGTTGTCGTTCATATCGTATCAAAAACAGCGAATCATTTCCTGTTGTGAAGTATTGGACAAATTGTTGGCCACAAGACATGCGGTCATCACTTCTTACGTGAGTTTACTATTATTTGTAACAGAATTTACAGAATAAATATTTTTCATTAAATTTATTTTATAGTTAAAAAGTCTGAAAATTACTACCAGTGCTGATGTGAACTCTATGTCGAGTACTGATCATTGGAAGTCAATGGGCATAAACCCGGACACAACACCCGGGTATTTAACATTGGCTGAGATTGGAATCGAGTCTCTATTTATCGTTGAGATTCAGCAACAGATGGAAAGAGAGCTCAATGTGAAGTTGAATCAGAATATTCTCCGACATCTTAAAGTGGAGACACTCATAGAATTTCATCAAGGTCACCTTGGCAATGCTATCATGTATATCGAGAAGTGGAGGAAGACTAAAGAATGTCTAACGAAACGCCATTTCTTTATTCCAACCGAAACTCACATAAGACTTAATAACGTTATGAATGGAAAACCCGTTTATTTTATGCCACCTCTGGAGGTGTCGTTCTCTGTGTGGGAAGTGTTGGCGAAAAAGATTAACCGACCGGTGATTGGACTCAATTGGACGCGAGATATGAATGATATGACAATGAAAGACAGTATTGAATATTATAGTAAACTTTTGGACAAACTCTCACCGAATGGTAGTTACGATGTCGTCGGCTATTATGACAGCGCTCTCATTGTCGCAGAACTGCTAAAGAAAAGCCAAACGGAAAGGGCTATAATAATTGATGTCTTATCAGACGTCAGATTCAACGACAACTCATTGAGCGATGAATTGATGTTTGAAATCATTTGTAATAATCTTTGCGAAGATATTCCCGATTATATGATAGCAAAGATTGTACGCGAAATTAAACCCTTGGCCGATATTAGTGACAAGGTGAAACGGTTTATTGATACACTCAAGGAATATGTGGGAAGAGGAATGACCACTACAGACATGGATGAGATAATTCACACAATCATCAAAAGAGTAAATAATATTTTGTCAAACAGTAAAGAATTCTCAAATCGTACGAAATGTTCAACTCATGAAGACTTGAAAGCATTGAACGGAAAGTTGTTTGTATTAAAGCCAATGAAAAGTGATTTGAATAATAATAATAACAACGAAGTAATTGAAAACATGCCTAAAACAGAGGTTTGCTTTGAATACAGTCTTTGAAATTCTTATATTATTTCTCATTTTATTTGACATTTCATTTCATTTCTCATAGCATTCATACGACAAGATTGCCATCGAATGCG
>JAQIXR010001336.1:0-13299 GCA_034700825.1 Quadroppia sp. Gr-Ori-00064
TTTTGCATATGTTTTGCACGTTTCATATGAAAAAACCATTCAATGTTTACTCTGTCTTAAAGCCAAGGCATATCATAAAACAATTTTATTTATGACTTGTTTTACAATTTTTATTAATCTCTGAATGAATACTATTTTACAATAAATTATTATTTTTCAAAATACAAATTAGTGTTAAATTAATTAATTTTATAAAAATATTTTTATTTTAAAGAAACTCAAAATTGAAAATAAAGATTGAAATACTGAATAGATTTGGTTTTTAGACCATCACTTGATTTGGACCTGAAGTCAAAACTGTTGATTGATTTCTAACTTAATTCGCAATGAAATAAATATTCATTTCATTTGTTCATAATTTTGTGTCTAAATTATTAATCTTTTCATCAGTTGTTATATTATTATTGTTTTCGCTCAACACTTGTGACAAATGATCGACTTTTTGATCACATTTCATGTCTTTATTCATTGATGACAAATGTTTGATAAGATTTTCTGTCGGACAGACAATAAGTATATATAAAATGTATGATAAAATCAAAGTCAATGTGAAGTCAATGTAAATGTTTTGCAACTGTAAGAGAATATTCAAAATTAAAATCACAGTTAATATTATCGACAATTCCTTACGGTTTGTTCATCTGTCATAACATAGGTCTGTCGCACAGAATAGATCCGGAAGAATATGACAGCAAAATGAACCAAATATATTAGATAATAGAGTTTAGCGAAGGGCTGAATGCATTTTACGGACAGAATTTCATTTAATTTTTCTGTTATTATAAGAATAAAAACAATATTTTATTCATTCGTAAAACACATCTCTATTTGACATTCATGTCATACCAGACCGTCCTGTACAGCATGTGTACCAAATCCAGCCCAGTGCTGATGACCATAGAAACTTGCCCAGGCCGAAAAATAGAACTGCATTCAATTCGGAAGGGGAGTCGTTGTACAGATTGAGTGAGTTATTCCACATCAACATCAGGGGTAATGTCACCAAAGAAACGGTTGTTAGAATTGAGTATAATTTATGGTCAGATATTGCAGGGATCGATAGCTGTGTATTGGTTCTGATGGCATAGCCGGACAGTATGCCGATTGTGAAAGAGCACACGTATTGCAATGTATTCATATGGTAGTGGAATATGGCCAAGGTCAAACTCTTGAATGAATCCAAACGTGTTATCTCGTAGTAAGTGTTCAAATGGTATATAACATATGGAGAGACTATTAGTAGAATTCCTGACAAAATCAGTAATACATTGAGTTTTACTCCAAATTTTGGCCATTTGTATAAACTGATTATCAGTGCCGGAGATAGTATTGACAGTTGAAAATTTGATGAAAGGAACCAGGTCGTGTGGACACACTGTGGGAGAGACAGGCATTGTATTGCTGACTATATGTCACTCAAAGGGTGAGAAATAGCCTTGGTAAACGGGATCCCGTTTCAAGACGGGACGAAACGGGGAACAGGACGGGACAGGACGGGGAATGGTTTTATAAATTTGTCTCAGGACGGGACGGGACGGGGAAATATTTTAGAAAAAATTTGAGAGAAAATGCAAACAACTGTAATATTAAATAAAACTTTAGCGCCGCCGGACACACACTAACAGACAATCGTTCTAATCTTAGCCCTAATAATGTTAATCAACTTTTGTTAGTTTAGTTAATCTAACTTTGATTAGATAAAACACATTGAAATCTATATTAAAAACATTACAAATGTATTCAAATCTATTATTCTGTATATATTGAAATTTTCGGGACGGGACGGGACGGGGAATTTTTTGTGTCTCATATTCGGGACAGGACGGGACGGGGTGAGATTGTGGCGACGCAGGACGGGACGGGGCATACTTTAAAGCGATTTTACCAAGACTAGTGAGAAACTCATGAGAAAGGGTTTTGACTTCAAAAGTGTTTTCTCAAGAATTTGAAAAGAACTTACGATTCCAAAGAAATATTTGCTTGTTAAGATGTTGAAATTGCTGTAGTATAGAAAATTCGACAAGATGATTTTGAAGTCTTTGCATCCCGGCTGAAAATATTGGTCGCAGTCGTGCCAAATGGGTCCACTCCCTACCATTGGCAGCATATAGTATAGGAGTATTGCTGCGAATAGAGGTATCGATAGTTTGATCCATCGTTTCACTATGAAGTTGACATAATCGAACTTTCCACTTGAATGTTCCAGTATATTCAAAAGCTTATAGCATATTAAAATACCCCTTGAATTTTGAAAATAAATATTCTTGAGTTCAATGACTGCTATTCTGTCATAATATGTGTTTATACTCACGAGGCGACCATAAAGGCGTCGACGCCCAACTGTTTGGCCCGGACAAAAAAGTACCGGTTCTCGTAGAAGAGCTGCAGTGGCACCGAATAGTTGAAACGTTTCAATACGAATGAATGGGCTGTAAAGAAGTACGTGTGCGCCGACACAAACTGTAAACATATGAACAGTTTGATTGTATTTATGGATGTAAAACGACTTCTCTCTTCAATCAACTTATTTGTATTGGATATCAATGACAATGACATTAATATTCTGTTCGTCTGTTTGTCGGCACAAATGCTGTCATTATTTTGATTAATATATTTATTGTACAATTCATACGATGTGCCAAACAATACCAGTGCTGTCATTGTCGAGAATATAGTTCTTTAAGTAAGAAATTATTAATAAATAAATTCTATAATTATATAGACTTTGCATACATTGAGAACAGTTGAAAGTTGTCTAATTTCAAGGGGCTATCCCTTGTACTACACGTCGAGTCATCAATTTCCACTGGTATACGCAATAAGGGGTATAAGACTATCGAAAAACATTTGAATTTATGTTCAAAATATATATTTAATTGAATTAGAATTAATTTAAACAAATAATTCTTACGTCTATTGAACTCCTTCTCAATGTCTTTAGGACTACACATGTCTGGTATGCAAATTCCGAATTCAAAGAATTTACCTTGTCTCATATTGAGATATTCTGTCAACTTGAGCATAGGCTTCACTTCTGTGTATTTATCGAAACCATATTTTTTGCTAAAGTTTTTCAATTGTGAAGCGAATACATTGTCTTCAAAGCTGGGGTCGTATGACTGTGTCAACGGGTAGGGCATTAATAGCTTAAGCATACAATATTTGCCAGAAACGGACTTTCCATCTTCTGGTGGACTCTTGATGTCCAAGCATTGGTCATATTCACCAAACGATGATATGATTCCACCTAAGAATCCAATGGGTATTGGAATCGCTTGCGAATCGATGACTAATATAAAAATTAATTCAATTTTTGTATAAATATATGAAAACATTTGTTGTTAATTGACTTTAACTTTAGTTTTGTATTAAGAAATCAATTAAAAAGTTTTGATATTTTATTTATAGATTACTTTGTATTAATAAAATCTATTTAATATTTATTGTAATTATTATTTAATCACAATTTTTTCGTTATAATAGTATTCATAATATTAAATATTATTCATAATGTTATCTTACATTTAAAGGCCCACATCTGTTCCTCGATCAATGCCTTGAGCAGTTTTCCCATAGCGACAGCACATTTTGGCTCAAGATTGAAATCATAGCTCATTTCATAGACGACTGCAAACAAATAATTGAATATTTCTTTTAAATCCTTTTGCGAATAGAGTTTGTCTTCCCAACGGAAGGCACGCAGAAATCTGCCCCACGTCTCGTCAAAGTGGTCAACGATTCGCACCATTGGCTCAGTCTTGAGCTCCTCGTAATCGTCGGGCAGAAAGTGTGATATATTGATATTCTTTATGGCCTCCAATGGTGTGCATTCTCCCTCTCCATCATCCGGATCATCTTCATAGTCATCATCCTCTTCGTTGTCTTCCCCTTCATGACCCTCGTCATCATCACCGGCCATTCGTTCCACTTCTTTATCATTAATAATAGTTTTATTCAAATTTGGTTCACTTTCTTCTTCATCATTCGTGTAGTCGTTGTCGTCGTTGTCGTCGTTGTTGTCATCAATGCTTTTATTATCATTTAATGCATTAATAATTGTAACAAAAATTGTTAATAGAATTAAAATTTTCAAAATTGTTTTAATCATTATATAATTATTTGTTATAAGACTTTTGCTATGATTTCACACATTTGTCATCAGTTAATCAATATTTTTTGACTGATTTTTGTACAATGAATGCAAAGTGAAATGTGTTTTAAATTATATAATATTGAATTCAATATAAAATATGTTTTTATTTTTTATTGAAAATAATTTATTTATAAAATTGAATGTTATATTAATTGAAGATCAATGCAATGTTTATGTGTTGTCACTCATCCCTGTCCTAACTATAAAAATAATTTTGCTTAATCTCATTGAATAACATTTAATATTGAATTTTAATTTAAAATTCAATTTAAATATCATTTAAATTCATATTTTTGATAAGCAGTCAATGATTAAGAAATAATAAATTTGAAATTCACTTATATTTTACATTTTATTTTCTATGAAATTATCCAAAAATGTGTCCAAGAAAACATTTTATCAAGAGCACCTAGTACATATTCCAAACTAGAGTTTTCATATTATATTATTTTATTTATACATTTCTTATTAAATGGTTTTAATTGTAATTATTTGTCAAAAAATGTTTAGTTTGAGTTAAAGACTGTAACAGAGAAATAGTGTATGCATTGATAGGTATATAATGAGCTTGAGTGTATGTGTACCTGTCCCGTGTCGGCGGGACATATACTAAAATTGGAAGATACAGAGAAGATTAGCATGGCCCCTGCGCAAGGATGACACGCAAAATCGTGAAGCGTTCCAAATTTTTTTATATTACCGAAATACACCTTAAAAAGTATAATTGAATCAGTTGTACAACTCTTAAGTACAACTTCCACTCAATTCATATCAATTGAATTCAATATAAATTAATGCAATTATTATAACATTATTTAATATAATTTGTATGACATATGTTTGACATAAAAAATATTGTGTTATATAACTAATGGAAATCTATTCACAAATAAATGAACTCAATGTTTAGCTCTCTTTTCATTGCAATGATCTTGAAATGTAATTAACCATCACTTATATAATGTGTGAAAATAGGAACAAGGAATTGATTGAAGAGTTTTATGAAATGTGTGAATGAATAATCAATTATAAATATAATCAATTGAATGTCATTCAAATTGAAGACAAGTTTTTTAAATACAGAATTCAATTCAATTATAATCTCATTCATCCTTCAGTTCATCATTACCTATACTTTTACTTCTGGGTCAACACATAAATATTTTATTGAATTTTTCGATCCGTTTAATTTTAACCCCTGTTTGCCATTAATATTGATTTTCATTGAATTTTTTGCAATTTTTATAACGCTTTACAAATTGAAATGAAATATTAATTTTCATTTAATTGATATAAAAAGACTTTTTTATTATTTGAAAAATTGTTTGTAAAACCGAAAAATGCTTTCTTTTCACTGATATACACTTTATTGAGTTTTGTGTTATTAATGCAATTAAATAATAATACAATTATTGAATGATAAAACTGTTGACAATGACCCAGATTATTATGAGATCAAAACTGGTTATGTTATCGAAATCACTATCACTTGAAAATCTCATTTCTTAAAGCCCTTACTGTTAAACATGTGCAAACTGTTTGGCTTATGCTCGAGCCATCCCTGGCCGCCCATACCTGTCGTTAATGTGCTTGCATTGACAAAAACGTTCACTTAATCTATAATTCATTATTCGTTGTCTGCATTCATATCAATATTCTCTTCTGCTCTCAATTAGTGTTCAATTCAGATCAATTCACAATATGAACTTGGTATATTTGAAGGTTAATCGCAATACACGCAATTTCATTGATAAAATGTAATCAATGTACCTTGATTAATTAGTTTGTTCTATAATTAATATGAGTCACAAATGATGATAAAAATTGTAATAAAATGTTCAAATTGTTAGTAAAAGTAGTTTTAAAATGATTTCATTTTATTATTCAATGTTTTCACGCATTTATAGACAATAATACAATTCTTGATATTATGTCAATTATTTGAAATGTAATTATAATGATATTTAGTATTCATTTCATATATACTGTATTTGTTTCAAAAATACTTATTTTTAAAATAAAACACTTCAATATATGATATATAATAGCAAACCGGTATCTAATGCCTGACCATTCCTTCATTTCTCTATCTATAATATATTGATATTAAAATAAAAGTATTTTTATTACAATTTCAAAGAAAAGAAGAAAATATAAAGAATTAAATTCCTTAAAAATATTGTATATTCTCTATAATTAAGATAACAAACGATTTTGAATAAACATTAATATAATTATTACTAAAATCTAATCAAATGTTTTATAACAGACTTTCAGTTATATATTGTTTTCAATTGTTTGCCAATAATTACCCTTTGGTTAGAAATCTTTCGTCGAAATGACTCTTATTTGTTAATTACCCCTTAATTTAGATAAATAGAAATGCAATTTAATTGTCATATGATTTAAAAATATAATCACATTTTAAGCACAGGTATGTTAGGTATGTATAATAAATATAGTAAAAACGATATGATTTTATATCACATCCTTTTCGCTCATCCCTTTCATCGAAAAGAGGTATAAATAAGAGATGTATTTCCAAATGATTGTCACTTCAGGTTCTGTTCAACTAAACAAAAATGCAAACACTGGTGGTTTTGACTGTATGTTTGGCGGCTGTCAACGCCTACAAACCCGTGGGGCCCTATATGGGTGATAATGTCCACGCACCGGGAGGGTCACGTGTGGTCGGTGGCACAAATGCCAAAGTTGGTGACTCACCCTGGCAGATATCGTTGAACATGCAGTCATGGTTCGGCACCAGTCATATATGCGGGGGTTCGTTGCTTAACGCCCGCACTGTGATCACAGCCGCCCATTGCTGTGACGGGTAATACACACTTCAAACCATATAATGCCCTTATATTTGATTATTCATTCGTCACATACCAGTGCCACCGCAGCCCAGCTGTTTGTCAAGTTCGGTGGTCTGGACAGAACCTCACTGGCCAACAACATAGCCGTGACCGACGTCAAAATGCATCCATCATACAGTTCGAGCACAATCGACAACGATTACTGTGTGTTGAAGTTGGCTCAGGACGCGAAGGAAGATGGCAACAATGTCAAGTTCATCAAGATTGCATCCAGCTCACCCGCAACGGGCACCAAGTGCACATTGACCGGTTGGGGTAAGACCTCTGGCAGTACTAGTGCTCTGCCAACCCAACTACAGATCGCAGACATGGAAATTTGGGGGGTTAGCAAATGTGGTGAGAAGTGGGATGACGTCAACAAAATCACCAAGAACATGATTTGTGCCGCAGCCCCGACTGTCAGCGGATGCAATGTAAGGGTTTATAAATGAATTTGAATATTATGGGGGATTAATGTCAACCCCTCTATAAATAGGGCGATTCCGGGGGACCTTTGACTGTCGCGGGTGAATTGGTTGGTGTGGTTTCATGGGGTGCCAATGGCTGTCCTCCCGACACCACCCAAAGACCCACAGTATATGCCGACCCTGCTGAAACCAGTGCAAGAAAATGGATTTCGGACTTAATGTGAAAATGTTATTAACTTTAAAACAAATAATTTAATAATAATTATATTTATTCAAAATTATCAGAAAATAATTGTTTACTATATTTAAGAATAAATGAATAAAACTTTTATTTCAATTGCATTACAAAAATCATTGATTATTCTTATTGTTTAAAAAGTTATTTGCTTTTTATTGCAAAATAATTTCAATTCATTTGGAAAAACATTGTTTGAAATATTTTGTAAAGCATTTGAATAATTGATTGACAGAAATGTACGACAAATGTGTTTGAGAGACAAATGTTTTTTAAATCTATTGCTATTTATTTGGTATATGTTTAGTGAATCACATTTTGAAGACAATAATAACTCAATTATCGGATGATTTTGTGTGAGATTCACTTCACTAATTGTGTAGTAAAGTGCCGTCCGATGACTTGTGTCACAGATATCGGGATTTACACCAGAGTTGAGTAAAATATTGACAATGTTTGTCATAACAGAGATATTCTTCTCATTAGCATTGATGACAACGTAATGCAAAACAGTTTTTCCGAATTTGTTTCTATAGTTTAGAATATTCAGACATTTGTCCTAAAAATAAATTATATTATTATATAATTATTTGTTATATTTAATGAAAAATGTTTACCTGAATATAATCTATCATTAGTTGTAAAATCTTTAATACATTATCAAAACATTGATAATCATTACGAAAAATGTGTTGAGAATTGCCATTAAATGCATGTCTTATTGACTGTATTAAGACGTGAAACGATGTGTTGCCGTTTAGGTCACACTTTGTTATATCACACCCTGGATGTAAATGTAGTATATAGTATAGAGGAATGCATATGATCATGGTCAACTCACTGTTTTTCAAAAGAATTTCCAGTAGTTTTATGTCCTTCAAGTGAACACATTTGTGAAGAGCTGTCCATTTGTAAGAATTCAACACAAGATTCACATCAATGATCTCTTGTGACAACAAGTCGTCCAAACAGTCATACAATTGATTATCAATACAATAATTGATTACAAAAACACAAATCTCTTTATAATTAGAATATTTCTATCGAAACAAAAAAGTCAAAAATAAAATAATTATAAAAATATGAATTATTTGTAAAATTGAAATTAAAAATCATATAATACCGAGATTATTATATTCAAGTTATCCATGTCATGTATTTTAAATATATATTTGATTTTGACAATAATATCGCAAATCATTTTATGATAACATAAATGATATTTAAAAAACTCGACGAATATTTGACAATAAATATTGTTTAATAAGTTTATGAAATTCATTACAAATATATATTTTGTTCATTCAATCAAATTATACCAACATTTCATATATGAAACAATCACTAAACGAATGAAAGTATGTTTGAAAAGTTTTTGAGAAAAAGTTTTCTAATATTATATAAAATGCATGAATTGAAAGGTTTCTCAAAGCCATAGAAAATCCCCTTTCATTGAAACAAAGGACATTTTTTACAATCTGTACTTACTTTCTATGTATTGAATGAGACATTGAACTGAATTACAGAATATTTTACTGTTTTATAATAAGAGAAAACTTTAAAAAAGATTTTTATAATAAGTTATATAACCTTAAAATATAATAATTCTCTGCTTTTTATTGCCTTCAAATTTCAAAGCAATTCTTGTTATAAAACAGCAATCGATTATTCAATGAACACAACTATTAGGGGAATGTCCTTCCAGTCAATGCTATGTCTTTTTGTTATACTGTATTAAATACTGTACAAAACCATTGATTTCCTCATTTCAATCATTGGTTTAATATATTTAAAAAGTTTGTCACTTTTATTGGATTTGATACTTTGTTTAGCCTTGTTTAGTTTGGTTTACAGTACTTTAGTTCCTGGTATTTATTCTTTATAACATTCAGGTCCACTTTGTGTGGTGCCAGCACTCAAAGCACTGCTATATAGTGTGCATCTAATTTAATATAAAACTATAGTACAAACACATTGTTGTGGTCATTGAAAGGTTGCTCTCTTTTATCAACTAACAATTGCTGCCATTATTTGAATGGAAATAAAATTACTTTTAGTTATAAACAAAACAAACGATAACTCAATTGAATTGAATTCAATTATTCAATGAAATGCTTTTAGAGAATTGTGGACGTTATTGATGTTATCAATGCTGGGAACGTCGTTAACCCACTGGTGAACGTAATTGATGTGAGTATTGTCTGTCAATTTCCGCCATATTTTCCTTGTGTTGATTTCATGCCTCGCCTTATGATTGACTGAACTGAAAGTCATTCAAAACATATAATCATTTTTGCAATTTTTGATTGTTTTACAGTTTTGTCAATCGATAACACATTGCATACCTGTGCTGAGACATGTCTGGCCGTTACAGGGACTGGAACCTAGACTGTAAAGTGTACGTGGGCAATTTACAAGAGAATGCCATCAAATCGGATGTGGAGAATGCATTCTCAAAGTATGGCCCCCTTAAGAATGTATGGGTTGCCCGAAATCCCCCTGGATTTGCATTCGTCGAGTTCGAGGACGGAAGGGATGCCGAAGACGCGGTGCGAGGACTGGACGGAACGTATGGTTGAGTTGTTGTCTTATATGTCATTTGATTGTCTTTTTGATTGACAGCCGAATCGGTGGCTCACGCGTGAGGGTTGAGATGAGTCACGGACGCACCCGTAGGGGTGGAGGCGGTGGGGGTGGCGGCGGCGGTGGCGGTGGTGGCAGTCGAAGGTATGGAGGGGGCGGACGTGACCGGAATGGCAGGTGAGGGACAGACTGTTTGGTCACATGTCATACCATCTCTCGTATGACATGTGTTTGCCATTAATGACTGTTTTACTCACTATAACCCCCTGTGAAAAGGGGTAACATATGAAGAGATGTTCTAATTATACCAATTTGTCTCCCTTTCCCCTGTAGTAGACGTGAGTATTCCAAGAGGTCCCGAAGCCGGTCGCGGAGCAGATCCCGGAGCCGGTAATTATGATTGATTTTGTTAAATGTTTTTATCTTTGATTTAATTGTTTTAAACAAAAATTACTATAATTTGAAACACTATTTACTAACCAATAGTCGATTAGCTATAAAAAGGTGTTAGAAATGATTGTGTTATTGAAAGGCAAACCAAAAGCAAATCAATTCAAATGTTTTATTCAATATAACACAGGTTTTTTAGAGCACATACACCTTAAACACCTTAAGCCTATCTGCGCCCTAAACACACGACGTACTACTCGTGCCACCACTTCGAAGGGGCTCTCTTCGATAAGGGGCTATACTTCGAGCGCATCTTTAGTTAAAATGTTTTTCAGAATTTTTAAAACTTTTTTTCTGAAAAATTATTTGATTTTTGAAAATCAATTGAAAAACCTCTTCGAAAGGTGTTTATCCAACTGTCCCGACACCACACTTTCCTCGGGTCCCGCGCGGCCCGACACCGATAATATAATACTCGAGCGCCGGGACTACGATAACACCCGTCGTTATTAACTATCATAAGTGAGATAACAAAATATAATTGAATTTTTGTTTTTATTATTAATTTTGATTTCATTTATGTTTTGTTTTTTCTTTCACATCAAAAGTCATTTGTTTTTGTCTTTGATTTTTAATTTTGTTATTTTCTTATTGTTATAACTCATCGGTGCTTAACAGTCGTCGCGGCCACTGCGACAACCGCCCAGACCTACGAGAACGAGAACTCGTCGCCCATTCCTAATGAAAAACTCCCTTTCCGTCCGTCTTCCGACATGACAGACAGAGCAGACCTTCAGAGCTATTACTATAAGAGCACCGATACTATTGACCACAGTCTACATAAGTCTATTCAAATACACGTGAAATGAACGTTAAAAAGAGATGTATTTTATGCATATGTTTTGCATTTCAATGAATTCAATAGTTTTTGTTCAAATGAACACTTATTTTGAGTCTCCGTCCGTCCGGCCGGTCATTAAAAACAGCCGACGCCGACACACAGCCAGCGCTCTCCTTATACACAATCTCTTCGGTATTTGTGTTTTTAAATTTTGAAACAAAAGTCAAATGAAATGTGTTTTAAATATTGAAAAACTATTTAAAGTGTTTTCAAACTATTTTTTGTCGTATTTTAAGAATATTTTATCAAATATTTATGATTATATCAATTGCTTAGTGTCTCAGTCAGTGGCGTAGCTCTCGATCTATAGATTTGATATAGTTTTTCATTCATAATTAGTTTGTTTATTCAATTTTTCAGTAATTCTTATGATTTAAAAAATTGGTTTTAAACGAAGTTAAGAATAGATTGTTTAGTTTGGGTTAACCCTGAGCTAACCCTGAGCTACGCCTCTATTAAACTGAAATATTTTGAACTGAATTTATTTGAATGATTTGTATTATTAATAATCAAAACTAATTTTTTAATTTTCATTTCCCCCAAAAATCACAAAATCCCATAAAATACAAACCCTTTTGTGATGACAAAAATGCAAAAATAATGTCAAACCCAATCATATCTACGGATACGACCATTCAGTTCACGAACGCCGAAACGCCGTTACGGCCGGTCTGACAGTCGGTCATTGAGTCGGAGCCGAAGCCGGTCTAACAGTCGCAGTCGACCGCGTACTCCGCCATCTCGTTCCGTGTCCAGGGATAGACACTAGGATGAAGACCAAGAACCAAGAAGATGACGTCGACAGCACTGGGATCTAATCTATAGTTTTATTATTTTAATTATATTTTGCACGGAATGGTTGGACAGCAATAGAGACAGGTATCGAAAACTGGCGAATATTGTTGTTTGACATTCAGATAATACCCCTTAAAATCACTTTTACAGACATTTAAATTAATTATAAAACAAAATGACTTTTCATTCAATTATTAGACAATATTATAATGAAAAACGAATTTTCAAATTTAAAAAAATGAGTCCTTTTTTAATGACATTTTATTTCTAATAAT
Source organism: Quadroppia sp. Gr-Ori-00064 (assembly GCA_034700825.1). Taxonomy (NCBI): domain Eukaryota; kingdom Metazoa; phylum Arthropoda; class Arachnida; order Sarcoptiformes; family Quadroppiidae; genus Quadroppia; species Quadroppia sp. Gr-Ori-00064. Next base: position 12,619 of record JAQIXR010001336.1, read on the forward strand.
ATTTAAAAGTAATTATTTTTCGTATATTTTATGTAATTTTGATTTGAATATATTTTTTGTCGAAAATTTTGATTATAAATAATTGTCATTTATTTTGATTATAGATTTCTTTGATTTTGTTTTGATCTCAAAACTCATTGAATTAATTGATCGCTTAAATAGATTTTTGAGAAATTCTTTTCAAATGCTTTTCATTCATTCCTTATATCAAAACGAGTTGTAATTGAAAAAAACATTACATTATTTAGATTTGAATTTCAAAAATAAAATAAATTATTTCAAATAATTGTTTCATTTGTTTGTGATTTCGTTGTGAATGAGACATGTAATCATAAATGTTGTGGACAACAGTTAGGTCGGCGCCCACTTGACAGCCCACTGGACGGTCAAGAGTCGAAACACCCTTTATATAAAAAGTTATTTCAAATGATTTTTAATAATTTATTTAATTATTAATTCTTTAATCAATTACGAAAAGACCATTTGTTTTATAATTATCTAAATTAACCCCTTTTTATGATAGCTTAGCGTTTTTATCAAAAATTATCATCAAGGTGATACTCTTCAAGGTGTTTCAGTGGGCGCGTCAGTGGGGGCTTCAGTCACCTCTTCAGTGACCTCTTCTGTAGGCGCGTCAGTGGGGGCTTCAGTGGCCTCTTCAGTGGGCGCGTCAGTGGGGGC
>JAQIXR010001337.1:0-13297 GCA_034700825.1 Quadroppia sp. Gr-Ori-00064
TGTCGGCCGTCGGCTGTGATCACCGAAACGGTGTCTGAAAAGACAATACCATTAATGAGATATCAGATGTCATTTGGTCTTCACTTACGGTTTACATACGATTCCAGCGATGAAGACATTGTCCTTAAAAAAATGAGATCACAATTGAAGACAAGTTTTAATGAAATTTGTATTAAAAATAAAAATTAAAAGTCATTTAAAAGTGATAAACATTTTTGAAAATCATGTCTCAAATGTTGAAACCATTCATAAATAACGTTACAAATAAGTGATAAAAGTTTACAAAACTAATGGTTAATAAAACAAAAGATAAACTGAAGAATATTTGACCACAGATTAGATGTGATTCAAAGAGAAATATCTCGACAATAATGAGATGAAAATAATGTAAGAATAAATTTAAAAATAATTTAATTTTTATTTTAAAAAACTTTATAAAAACCTGTGATTCAGACGAGTATAACGTAATTGATTTGAACTGAATTTCAATGTTTTAGTCAATAATGCGATCATTAGTTGAATAATAAATGCATTTATTATTACATTAAAACACAACAAATAATTATAAATAAATCGATATTTGAATTAAAATTGAAAATAATTGTCAAAAAAAAAATTAATTAAAAGTCAATACAAAATAACATTTGTATTGAACGACTCGAAACCTGTTCTGTGTTTGACATGAATAGCAAATGACATAAACATTGAATGCATTGAATGTAAACACAAATAATGATTACTTGCGTTGAGTTGTAGTGAAAAAACATAAACACAAACAACAAAAGAGTGTAATTGAGTGCAAAGCCATTGATAACAGGCTTTTAAATGACAGCGACTTTTGTAACGAAAAGACAATTATTTTAATTGAAAAAACATTTGTTGTGTTAAAGAGATATCAAACAAAACGTGCGACAAGTCATGGATTCGACGCTTTCAGGCGAAGAGTTCCAGCGATTGCAGGTTTGGATCAGTTCTTTGAAATGAATGATAATATTTTTGTGTCAAATGATATTTAAAGACAATTTGTGTCCAAAAATTATAGACTCATTTATTAGAGCTAAAGACAGACAACTATTCACTGGAAGAGCAGAAGCGGAAGAATGTGTCTGAGATTCAGACACTGAGACAGAGGACGGAAGCGCTGGAGAAACAGCTGTCGAGACAACAGACGGTCAACAAAATAAATCCGTTGTCTTTGGCGCGAAATATCGCCAACAAAGTGGACAATAAGCTCCGGGACAGAGAAGTGGACCAATTGGTGGCCGAAAACGAGAATCTGATGCGAAAGATTGAATCACAGGAACAGGAGTTTAGGGTCACGAATGAGACGCTGAAGACGGAGATACAGGCGCTGTGTGTGGCGAACGGGCGACTCGAGGACGAGCTGAAGACCTATCGGGACATTGAATTGCATCCCGAGTGCGATATAGGCGTCAATTATGACCAAAATAGAGATAATAATAACTTTGACGTCCATTCGACGGCCAGTAGTGTCGGTGTCGGCGCCGGCGATCAGAGTCAGCACTTGTCGTATGCCGTGTTGGCCGAGAAGGAGAAACTGGAGCTAAAAGTCTATGACTTACAAGAGTTGGTCCAAAATGTTCAAAAAGAGAACCAATTGGTGGCCAAAGAAGTGGATGGACTGCAGTCGAAGTGCACTCAACTGCAACAGGAGTTGAATTCGGCCAACAATTTGATCGAAAGGCAGAACACTTTGATTGAGGAGATGTCGGCGCATAAGACGGAACTGGAGGTCGAGTTTAGGAGTGATTGCGAGCGACTGAAAGCCGAACATAAGACGAAAGTCGATGTCTTTGAGTCGAATCTTAAGGCCAGGGACGAGAAGAATGAGACGCTCGAGAAGAAGATCGAGGAATTGATGGCAGAGTTGTGTGACTTTGAAGGCATTCGCAAAGAAAACGATAAACTGTTCAACGAATTGCAATCATATAAAGAAGAGTTGGATTTCTGTCGCGTCCAGAGCGAGGATACTGTCCAACGGCTGGAACGGGAGTGCAACCAAAGGTGTGATGAATTGCGTGACGGACAGCGAGCCGAAGAGGAAGCCCTGCGCCGGGAATGCGATGATCACAGACATAGAGTCGAAGAATTGGATGCGGAGACAAAACGTCTGAATCAGAGGATTGTCGACGACATCGAAGAGCGAAAGATTCACGAGAAGAAAGGCGTTCTTATGGTTAAGGATCTGAAACGACAGGCCAATAGCGAGCGCAAACGTGCGGACAAACTACAGGCGCAGTTACAGCAGCTGATGGACGAGTCGACGACATCCATATCGAACGACATTCAACGGAAGCAGTCGTTCCTCACCAACAATGGCAACGACTCGTCGAGCGTCGGCTCATGGAGTTTCATGTCGGCCAAAGAGCACACGCATAACCGCACGTCAAGCATACATTCCGCGTGCTCTGAGGGCCGGGAGTCGTCGACGACGTCTCCCATCAGCCCTACAGGGGTCGCGGCCGACACCACAACTCCCGGCGTCGGCGAAAGGAATGCCGTTTTACTCGAGAAGGAGAACAACGAATTGGTTTCGAGGATAACATCACTACAGGAGGAGAAGTGGGTTCTCGAGGAGCGGATCAATCAGTTGGAGCTGAGCGTAAGTGCGCTTAATGAAGACATGGCTCGAAAGAGAGACATCATTGAGTACTATGCGATGGAGGGCCGGCCTGATCGACACCCGGGGCCACAGGGCGTGCACAGCAGCACCGACAGGATGACTGTCAAACGGCTGGTCGACTTCATTAAGGATAAGGGGGACGAAAACATGAGGGAAATCAACCGCAAAGTGCACCGTATGCTCGAGGAGACGCTGACGAAGAACATGCATTTGCAGCGAAACCTCGACTCCCTGTCCCAAGAGGTGGTCCGACTCAACAAACTCATCGAAAGCCCTGTGCCGGGCGTCGATGTGAGCGCTGATTGTTGTATAGAAGACACGAATTGAGAGGAAAGGGAAGAAAAATAGTTGTGAAAACATTTCAATTGTTTTGTATAGAAAAAAAAGACATTTAAAAAACTGTTGATTTGTTTTCGACACAAATTATAATTGAGTTATGAGTCGATTGTTCACAAAAAAAGACGTTTATATTATTCATGAATTTATTCACAAATTATATATAAAAATTGAAAATAATTATTAATTTTTTCATTAAATCTCTTTCGAAAAGAAAATTAAATTTTTTTATGAAATATATGTTAAAAATTAAACTTAAAAATAAATATTTTTCTCAAAATATCTGTTAATAAAATGTATAAAATGAAAAGTTATTATATATTTGATTGTGATTTGGATTACTATTAAAAAGTATTTTACTTTAAGTGTAAAAAATTCTTTATAATTAACTGCCGTTCACTTCATCTGTCATTCAATGTATAAATGCTTTACTTTTATGTCTTATTCGTTGAGAGGGAAAGACATATAAATCGATTCCTCGGCTTATATTCTATTACCGGTATATAATCATTTCGAGTGCTAGCACCGGGCCCTCTCTCTCTCTCCCGCTCTCTCTCTCCCGCTCCCTCTCTCTCTCTCCTTCTCTCTCTCCTTCTCTCTCACTCACTCTCAGCCCTAATTGAGTGCCAACTCTCTGTTGAACACATTTGAGTCCAATGTCTTAATGAATGTCTTATTTCTCTACTTAATGTCAAGTCATTTGTTGTCGCCTTTTCTCAAACATTTCTAATCTTAAAGAAAGTTAAAAAAAGAGATTGAGTTTTGAAAAAATCATAGGAAAGAGTGAAGTAAATGAAGAGATAATTTACAAAAATGTGTTGTGAAAAATGAGATACAAATTCTTTCGTCAATGAATTCAACGAAAAATTTGTATTTTTTTTATTCAATAAAAATCACACAAAAAAATGTGATCTCAAAGTGAGTCTCAATCGATGAGAGGCTGACAACGAAAATCACAATAATATATGTGAACAACAATTGATTTTTTTCTCTCTTTTGGTATAAAGGATTTATTGGGCGATAATAACCCCAAACAATTGCTTCCATTCCCATCAGCACACACACTAACGGTGCCTTTTGGTTTGTGAGGGCACAGGAATAAATGTCAGCTCTATTTATATATGACTTTCGATATGACAAAAGTGTGTTTGATATGACAAACACTTTTCACGACATTTACCCATTCATACCAGTGCTCTATCGGGTGCCCAACAAGGCCTTAATCGAGCGTAACGATGATATACAGCAGACGATGAACATACTGTCCTCACAAAAATGCATAGCTGACTGCATAGCACCGACACTAATAGTGTGTTCACTTTTATTGTGATTATATTCACCAAAAGAATAGTTATTATTATTTACAGCAAAAAAAAAACACTCTTTTAATGAAATGCACTTTTCATACACAGAATATCATTCATGGATATTCATAGGCGCCGAGCGTAACGCCCTGTGCTTCACACAACAGGCGTTAGCATTAATTAAAAAAAAAGCAAAAGAATATTTTTTTTCCACTAATACTATGGAAAAAAAGTTTTTTTTTGATTATTATTTCATAAATATATTAATGAAAAAAAATTGTAATAAAATTTTATAATACTTTTTCATAATCTAAGCGCTCATTCAATAGAGGTATTGTCAATAGAGGTCTAATAACAGCAAAAGTAGAAGAGATTAATTATATTATAGTATATTTTCTCCACTCATGCCTCACACCTGCCCTTTGATTGGGGTGAGGACTGTATGGAAATTTATTGCCCAAAAAAGAGTCCTCTTTTTTATTGACTGACAATTAAGAACTCATTTATCAGTTTTTGAATCAGTTTTTGAATCAAATCTTTTGATTGAAAACTAACACAAAAAACAAAGTCATAACTCATTCACAGGTAATATTCATTACAAGCATAGTTTGTGCCGCATTCCATTCATACATACGGTTCCCTCCCTGTCCTCTATTCATGTAATCAATTGTTTGTGTGCAACCAATGCATTGACGACACAAATAATAATATAATTTATTTAAAATAATAGGTTTTAAATCATTTTAATGTTTTGTAATAATGTAGAGCAATAATAAAAAGGGGGTCAAAAATAAGGGGGGACTTATATGTAGTAATAATCCTTTTTTATGAATAGATTATCATTTTTGTTATAAATAATATAAAACCACAAAAAATATGTTTTATATATTTTTAACACATTTTTTCCGTTCATAAATTGGATCAAAAATCGAGAATATTCTCCACAAGCGTCAAATCCCCGGCCACTCCATGAGCACAAGTAGGAAATGGATATTCAATTACAAGTACATATTTCGTGCCTTTGAATTAATTTCTTCGTTTCAAAATATAGACTATAAATGAAATGCACCCAAAAATAGGCCCAAAAATCAATTCCAGTACATATTGAACACAACATTTTGTTTGTTCGAGACTTGAGATCAATTTGTCGTTTGTTTTTCGTTGTGTTATCACTTGTGATGAAAAACATGAACAAAGGATACCAAAAGACAATCTTCTTGAACAGTGTGCGCGAGGAATGCCTAACCGCCAGCCCGTCGAACAACGTTCCCATCACTTACAGCAATGGTGTCAATGGCTTCAAATACAAGTCGGAGATGAATATCATGTCGGGAAAGCCGTTGGAAAAGCTCATCGAAATACCGGTGGCCAGAGATGTGACACTAGCGACCGGTGCGCCGCCAATCAGTTCCAACACGACTGTCATGTCGTATAAACAGGTTATAAATATCAAATGAAATCGTAAAATGAGTTTTATTTTACAGCAAACGAACAAAAATAAAAACTCAAAGAATATTCTCTATTATAATAAACTATGTTTTGTTCTCCTTTCCCACTGCCTTTCCCCTCCATACAGGGCTGCAAACTGTTCCAGTCTTCAGTGTAGATCCCGATCCCATTACAAATAGACAAATTGATTCTCTTCTGCAGATGTTGTCACTGAAAGGCACTCAACAAACAAGAAAAAAACTGTTCATTAAATATATAATTTATAACACGATTTGTACATAAACTACACTATAGTTCCTTAATAGCGCTCACCCATCAAATATTACCCAGATACTATGTATAGTAATAAAGAGGGGAAAGATCTCTCTATTAGATAAGGGGGTATTTTTCATAATATAACACTTATAGAGAATTAATTTTCGCAACAATAAAGTGATGTAAAATTTTTAAGACAAAAGGCTTTTGATTTTTTGGCGTTCATTCCCATTGAAAACTAATGAGACGAATGTTGAAAATGTGAAACAAAAATAGATTTATGTCTTAGTGATTGTCTCGCGAAATGAGTGCACAATTGGGACCACAATTGTTCTGTCATTGTCGTAGGGAATGGTCATCAGAGGCGATGGCACAATGGATTCCGTAGGAAATACGTGTACGAAATCATTGACTCGTTTATGATATGACAACAGAATATTCATTGGGTTTACGACAAAACGATATATGACTTACCATTTTTGATGGCAGATCTTATTCTTCAGTGGATGTGATACTTGAAGTGTAGACTCAATTGATGTAAAAGTTTTACAGAATATTCTTCTAAAATAAATGGTTTTCTGTTTTTATTCTGAATTATTTTCATTAAAAGTTTAAAAAATTTTCTGTTTTTTAAACACAGAAATTATTAATGAAAAAATTGATTGAAATTTCCTTTCCTTTGAAAACTGAAGACAACACTTAAATAGTGTATAAAATGATACTAAAAATAGATTTTAATTAACATAAATTGATGTTAAACTCGATTTTGAAGAGACTTTTACATTAGTAAAGCATTTGTAAACACTTTTAAAAATTTAATGATTGAGTAATTTATTTGAAAAACATTTTTCTAAAGAATTTTATTTCAGAAAAAAATCAATACAAAAAAGAAACTATTTTTAACAAAAATTTGTCATTGATTTTGAGATTAAATAATATTTTATCACAAATTTTGTTAATTTTATCATTGATTTTAAATATAAATAATATTTTATCACAAATTCGGTTAATTTTGTCATTGATTTTGAGATCTATTTTTATCACAAGTTTTTCATTTTTATGAATAAAATCTAATATAAATTATTCACAAAAAAAACTCTGCAATCAATAAAATGGATATTATATTCAAATCAATGTTATCTGAAAATTCATTAATACATTTGAACACAAAAAAAAAACTTTGAATCAATTCTTATCGATAATGACATGTATTTTCCATACGTTTAAGCAATCATTTATACATTTTCGATGACATTGTGATAACGAATGATGTGATTGAATATGTCGTCAAATATCTATAGTTTGCTATAAATTACTGTAATTTCAATTGAAATTGTTTTCAAAATATAATTCATAACTATTTTCTAAAAACGAACTGACATTTGATAGTCAATTGTCTCATGAATTTTACAGTCAAACCCATTGATACTAAACCCGATATAACAGTACGTAAGCCTTGCGTCTCATCACTGACTCCTCCGAAGAAGATATGAGACATCTTTGAGTCGCCCAAAAAAAACTATAATAATCTACATCTTGTGTGGCATCAGGTCTTGTGGTAAGACATGAGTGGATGTCTTATTTTGCACAAAACAGTTGTCAAAACTAATAGAAAAAAAGAGATTTTAATTTCAAGCGATTGAATGAATAAATATTATTTGCATTAATAATGAGCGCAAAAAAAATTAAATGACATTTCATCTAATCTGAAACGACAACAAACTGTTGATGTAATTCATATTCAAGAGAGAAGGGAAGAGAGAGAGAGAGAGAGAGAGAGAGAGAGAGAGAGAGAGAGAGAGAGAGAAGAAAAAAATCAAAATCCGATTTAATTCACGCATCGATTGAGCTATTAATATATGAACAAAAATTAAGATTTTTTTTCTCTTTGAACTCATTTTTTTAATATATAAATAACATTTGACTTCAAAAAAATTCTATATTCGTGTTCACGAATAATATGAAAAGCAATTCATTATATACTCATAACTTATATCTCAATTTCGAGGTCCATAATCGCCTTAAAAAAAACTTTCGCTAATATTTCGTGTTATAACGAAAATCTCTTAACACTTATCGATAAATCACAGCAACGAAGGAAAGGGTCAAAAAAAAGTTTTATTTTTTCTGATGATTATATGAACGCAATGAAATTTTTTGTGATAAATAGCTATCACTTGAATATTAAATGCCTTTTACTCTAAGCCTATAAATTGTAATTATTATTATTATACCATATAATCAATAGATTTTAATGGCATCCAATGTGTGTGTGTTTGAGGAAAGGTATGAATGTATCATTACTTCTCTCAATCATTAACGAAGTAATTAATTAACAGCGAAAAAAAGAGTGAATATTTATGGGGAAAAAACATATAAATTGTTCACAAAATTCATTCACAAATGTATAGTAACGAACAGAATATCAAATTCTGTAACACAGAATATGTTCATTAGTTTGGGCATAGACAATATAACCCGGTTTATAATAAGGTATATAATTGTTACTCAAATATTATTGAGTTTTTCACTCAATGTTTGCATTAATATTAAGTTCAAAATTTAAGAATAAAGGCTTAGACGCCGTTCAGTGGAGTAGAGGTTAGAGAGAGAGTCATACATCGAGTGAGTTAAGAGAGAGGGTTGGGAGGAAAGGGAGACATGAGGAGAAACGCAGTGAGGGCTGTGTTTATTAGTGAAAAAAAATATTTGAATAATACTGACAGAGGTTTGTGAGGAAAGGTATTCTCAATCAAAAGACATACATTTGATTGTAATGTTAAATATAAATTATTTTACAATTATTGAAAAAAATAATATTGAATAATAATTAAGAATAAATACTTATACCCCTTGCAGTGGTTAGAGAGAGAATAAGTCTGTAAAGAATATTCTGTACAGAATTAAGCAATTTATGATAGACTTATATATGCAAAAATTGTGCTCAAAATGAGATAAAAAACATTATTTTTTGTATTGTTTTTTTTTTGCAAATAATATCCAATTTAAGAAGTGTTTGCAGAGTAAGGAAAGGGAGATATGTTTCAGTCATACCGAGACTTAATTATGAATGAAAATGCAATTTTTGTTTAACCATTTGCACCGGCAATTATAAGCCTGTGTCGACTGTCCGCCAACGCATTTACAGTATAATAATTATGTCATAAAAATAAATTCTTCGCTAATTTTAACCCAAATAAAGAACATTAAAAATAACTTTCATTTCATTTATTATTCAAATAATTAGTTATAAATAAAATTAATTATTTATTATGAGTTATTATAACAGAAGTCAACTCCAATTGTGAGCCCAAATGACATCAAAGGGTTATATGTGTATATTTTAGGGGCTATTTCTATCCGAATGGCATGACTTGAATTAAAAAAAACCAAAACATATGCAAAAAGAGTGAAACAAAAAAATGAATACTTTTTTCATATCATATTTTATAGCAAAAAAAAAAAATCTTTTTTTAATATAACATTGAAATATATTTCTATTTATACGACAACTAAATATAGCGAACAATAAATTGAATTACAAAATAATTTTTATTCAAAATTGTATAACATTTTTCATAATAAATATACGGAATATTCGTTTGAAATCCCACTCACGATATCAGAGACCGAAATAGTGGTTACTATTAATAGCGAAAATTCATAGAATTGTTATTATATTAAAAAATATTATTTATATTTCATATAATATTTGAATCAACTCTTCATAACTCATACGAGAAATAATGCTAACAATTGAATGAAAGAATAAATATTATATTACATAACGATTCTTAGAATAACGTAAAGAATATTCTTTATGTGTATTTAAGAATAGCAAAAAAAACCCTAATATTAATAATCTATTGCATACACACATAATAGTCGAGTGCACTCTAAAAACCACAGACACACAGAGGTTATAAACTGTACACAGAATTTGCAATACATTTATAACGCAAAAAAATTGATATTATATTTAATTTATATGAAATTTCTGTTACATTTCGTGTCATTGTTTTTCTGTGTCGGCTTTGACTCGAGATTGCAATTGTTTGATGGATTCATTGTTCGCCTGATTATGCTCGAGGACACGCGAGACTTTAATTAAGGGAAAATATTGCCTTTTCTATGGGTGCGCGCGCGAGGCGAGGGATCAGGTGTTGGTGTGAATGAAAATCCAATGGTTTGGCGAATATTTTGATACAGAAAATAATAAGACAATAATTAATACAAAAGTCTGTATTATATATTTTCCGCCCCTTTTTCTCTTTCTCGTTGAGCCCTGGAATCACACGTCAAGAGATTTGTGGCTCATTTTGTTGTACGGAATAAGAATTTTATGCAAGAATTTATGCTCAAAAATGAACGCATATTTTCATATAAGAATATATTACATATGATTTGAATTAATCCTTAAATAATTAAATTCAAAAGAATTATAAAATGTATGCAAAATTTTTGTCTTCAAAAATTCAATTCCCATTTTGACGTAAAAATGCATTTTTGATCCGATTATCATATTCTTGACGTAAAGACATATCTGAGTGAAAATCACTAATGAATAGCGAACTACAGAATGGGAATTGAATGCAAAATAAGTGCAAAATTTGCCAAAAGAAAAATACATTGAATTTTATAATCTCTTTTACAAACAATTAATTTTTTTGTTACCAATAATTATGATCCGAAACAATTAGTGAAACAAAAGTGAATCTCAATTAGTTTTGCCATTTCTTTCCTCTCATTGAATCATATGTTAGTGAAAAAAAAAATTCTATGATTTGCACAAAAAAAAATTCCAAACGAGTTAAACATAGGGCGAAAGATATGCATAATTATGACTGACATACTGTACTGACTGGAGAGGAACTGGAGATTATGCGGAAAAGGATTTTATTTGTGATGCCCTTTTGCCATACATAACAAGTGATCGCATTGAAAGAGAGAGAGAGAGAGAGAAAAAGAGTAAAATAGGAGAGAAATTACTTAAATATTTTTGGTCAATGTTGTCATAGAGATCGCTATTGACGTCAGTGTACATATAAGTGCCCAAAATTTCTGGGCCCTCGAAGTTTGCACTCGATAGAAGCACAGCCAGTTCTGTACATAGGAATGGGAGTTCTGGTGCTCAGGGGTCTGGGAGAAAAGTAAATTTTTAAACACAGTTTGCAATTATTTAAATGCAAATAAGAGACGGAATTTTTGTTCGTATGTGCAATGAATTTGCAAAACAAAAGACTTGACTTCATTTGCACACAATTCTCGCATGTATTGCAAAAACAGAAAATTCTTATTCAATCAAAAAAACTGTTTATTTTTTATATCAAAATTACATTTTTTATAGCCTTTTATATCTTAAGAATTCAATTGTTATTACTGTATAAGTAAATAACAAAAACAAAAAATAGAAGAATAAAAATATATATAAATTTCAATTCATATATAATTCAACTAAAAATCTATTTATCAAATGAGACATAAATCTCAAGAATATTCTTAAAAACATTTGAGTCACGGAATAACTTATGATCTGATCTAATGTTATGATTAATTGGCCATAAGTGAGAACATGACAATTATAAATATGCCGGCGCTCTAATGGATTGCGCAGCCAAATGTGTGAGTGCTCTCTGACACAGACACGACATCCACAATCAATTCAATTGTCTTTCGCGAAGAGATTCTCGAAATGCAAAACAATTAATACAAATAGCAATGAAATGCAAAACTCATTCAAAAAGTCATATAATCATTAATGTGAATAATTTGCTTAAAACTCATTTCAGGGGCACATTTCAAGGGTGAATCCATGTTTAAACAATACATTTTGACAAGTGATATATCCCCTTCACAGGGGGTGACTGTTTTGTCAACAAATAAACCGAATGAAAGACAAAAAAAAGAAAATTGATTTTCATTATAATAATTGGCAAATAATTTCAACCATTTATAACACGTTTAAAATATTGTTGAAAATTACTAAAATTTTATCATTAGTTGACATTCAAAGCAAATATTTTTTTATGCATCCCCTTCACAGGGGGTGACTGTTTTTGTCAACAAATCAACCCCGAATGAAAGGCAAAAAAAAGAAGATTAATTTTCATTATAATAATTAGCGAATAATTTCTACCATTTATTACACGTTAGAAAATATTGTAAAAATTACTAAAAATTTTATCATTAGTTGACATTCAAAGTAAATACTTTTCTTCAACTCATTGATTGATTTGATTGAAAAATATCAGTCCATTTGCATGAATAGAGAACTCAATCACTCATTGAAATTGACATCTCTTAAAGCAGTGATGGTTTCGATCATTCATTGCTATTAACTCTTTGTGAGTGAAATAAAACACTTTTTTAACTCAAGGAAAAAACACATGAACTCAATGAGAGAGAGAGAAAAAAGTTTGCATTCATTATATACAAGAACTCGCGGTTTGATTGATATTTCAGATGCAGTTCCTCTGGTATACTGTAGTTCCACAGCCGGTTCCTCAGAATTCATTGATGTGTGGAAATATATATTAAATGGACTCACGTTTTCTCGTATTTTTTCGCCTCTCATTCGCCTATAAATAGTGAATAAATCTTTGTCTGCGCTCTAAATATACACTATTTTTATACAACATTTTCACTGCACTTATGCTCTCATAAGTAATAAAAAAAGATATTTCTTTTGCTATTTTTCTACTCATTTTTTATACACTTATAGTGAAATGGATGGGAAAGTCGTGTGTGAAGAGTAAGAGAGACTAACTGTTCTGTTAAGACATTCTTCAAACGTAAATATGCCTAACATTTCATAATATTTTTGTTATTGTTATTAATTCAGATAAAGATATAAAGACTTTATTACAAAAAAAAATAAAATTGTTTTTTGAAAAAAAATTGTTAAATATATTTAAAATTTATTTTTTTTACCTCAAATCTAATAATCATTTGATAAAAAACGATGAGATTTATGTCACCAAAAATATTTACGTCAAATATAATTAAATATTCATTAAATTCTTGACATCAAAACAAAAATGTCATTTTGATGACCAAAAATCACTCTTCATTTAAAGTTTAGAAAATATGAGCGAAACAAAAATGACTGCAAAAAATCAATATTTACTACAACTGTATTGAGATATAAATATATATAATATATATATAGAAATCAAAATCAAAAAAATTAAATACCAAATGAAATGCTTTCAAAAACGAAGACCTCTTATAATCAAAGATTTAATGGCTATAAAAGAAAGAAAGAGAGAGAGAGAGAGAGAGAGAGAGAGAGAGAGAGAGAGAGAGAGAG
>JAQIXR010001338.1:0-13274 GCA_034700825.1 Quadroppia sp. Gr-Ori-00064
GAGAAAAATTGCTTATGTTAACAACGAGAAAAATTGCTTATGTTAACAACGAGAAAAATTGCTTATGTTAACAACGAACGAGAAAAATTGCTTATGTTAACAACCAGAGGAGGGGGGGTGGTGGTGGGTGGTTACAGACCAAGTCGATATTTACAAACCATTTTCTTACTTTAACATTAAAGTCTATGGGATTTTACACTATTACATATATTTTTTACATTGGAGTCTATGGCTCTATATTAACAACGAGAAAAATTGCTTATGTTAACAACCAGCAGGGGGGGGGGAGGTTACAGACCAAAATTATTTACTACGTTCCCTTAGGGAGCGTAGTTAAAAATTGAAATCAAATTTAAAATTTAGAAATAATACGAAATACATAATAAAAATAGATTAATAGAAATAGAAATATATTAAAATTATTAAGTAATAAAACATAAATGTAAATTTTTTTTAAGAATAAAATAATAGAAATTTGATAAAAATTATTTTTAGATAATTATGTCCATTAATAGGTTTTATTTAATACTCCGTAAGTTAAGATATTTTTAACATTTAATAAAAAACTTATTATAGAAAAATAAAATTTTAACAAATTAATTATTAATATATTAAACAAGTAGTAAAATATTTTATTATATATTTTATCATATTATTTGGAGTTATGTTTTAATGTAAAATTTATTTTGAATTTATTTGAATCTCCTTTGCAATGAATACAGATTCGAGACCCACAGAGGCGGTCAAAAAGCCATTGATCATACCAAGGACATAATCGTAACCCATTTTTGTCACATTACTTCCATTTGTCTCAAATTTTAAATTCTTTCCCATTAAATATCGAACGAAATGTGAGTCCATTGTTTGCAAGGAGTTAAAACCTGAGCCATCAATTAGCCTACGATAAGCTTTCACAGTGAATGAAAATGTGAGGTTGAACGGTACACGCATATTGTCGATCCAATTGGCATAGGAAGAGATCTTTACCGCAGTGTGCGGTGGCAAACTAACTGTTTTAAATATACTGTACGTACGTTTACTTTGACCGGACTTTTTTACACCTTTTTCAATTGTTGTCGTATTTTGTTTAGTTCCTTCCGTCGATTGTCTCTCATCGGTACCATTAGTCTGTATATGACTCTGATCTTCACTTTGGCTATGGCTGTCATCACGTGAAATTGTGCTTGAAATTGCCTTTAATATAATAAAATAAGCAGTATGAAAAATTTTAATAAAATTATTTACATTTTCATTTGAATGAGTTCGTGAAAATGAATTTGATGACCCTGACGAATCGGTCCATGTTGATTTTCCTTCGACATTACCACCTATTCCTAACCACTTGATTTCGAATTTACCGCCTCCACCGATTTCCTTACTATGTGAATGATCTTCATGATTCTCTACAGAAGACGTGTCCGAATTAGTGAACGCTTGCGAAATAGAAGATGATATGGACTGTGCCGTCGAGTCTGAGAACGAACGCGAATTTTGTCTAAATTATATAAATTCTATTAAAACAAATGTTTTACAATTAAATAAATTTCATTAATTTTTTTTAAAGAGTTGAACTTAATTAATTTTAAATAAGTTTGTTTAGGTTAGTACTGTACGTTCAATACTACTTCTGAAATAATTTCAAAGCAAATAATATTGGAAGCCGCGAACATACTATATAATATTGAAAGTTATTTTAATTTATGCTTTTACTAATAATGCTTACTCTGAATCTGTGCGCGATTTTGATATCTCATCTAATTTGGACACCGATTCCATAAACGATTGCGATTCGCCATAAGTGGTCGTAAACGTCTCGGTTAGCTCTTTAATGTTCTGTACCTCGTGCGTCAATGTAGCAGGGCTGTTGTTTGTGATGATGGCCGTATCAATAATACTGATTTGTTTTATGCTTTTCTTGACCAATTGCTCTAAATTGGGCTCAAATTCTATTGTGAATGGCGTTAAATGTATACTATATTCGAATGGCTCAATTTTGAACAGTAACATATCATCCACAGCATTTGTATCATCCACAGATCCATCATATAGTCCGAATGCAACTGTTCCATTTACACCTATATCTTGAAAATATATTGCACCAAGTGTGTACTTTGTGGAACTTGATTTAATTGTATAATATTCTAGAAAAAATTATATTTTTTAGAATTTACAAAGCATTTATATACACCTTTCTGATTTTTATATTAAGCACCCACATGTATACATTCGTGGGTGTATTTAACTTGTATTTAATAATCATAAATATCTTTTGGTATTATTAAAAGATTTTTAAAATTGTTCACTAAATTAACTCACTTTTAAAATATAAAAGAAGTAAAATTTGTAAATGTAAATATTATATAGAGTTTTTTATTATAATGGATCCCTATGGAGATTTAAATAAAAATATTTACCTGAATTATTATATTGGCTTATCTCCCACAAATCGTCTGCATTTTCATTATTAAGTGAATCCTTGCACAATTTCTTTCCTTGCTCTGTCATGCCATCTTCAAAACAATGAAAGTTTTGCAAATAATTGTCTTTGATATAGACTAATAATTTGTCCGAATTTGAGCGCCTTATCTGAATGTTACTATTTGAACCTTCATCATCAGTGGTGAAAATGTAATAGTTTCCATATTCATGATCGATGGCATAGTCTCGATAATAGCTACAAGCATTTTCTATGTTTAAATCACATTTACCCTTTAAAATAAAAATAAATTCAACATTTTTATTCAAATTAATTCTAGTTATAATCTTACCAAGGCTAAATGAGCATTATTAAAAACAGTGTTATTATGTTTGGAAATAAGTGCATAATACACTCCAGTGTATAAACTGCTTGGATCGCCATTGGCTAAGCGTATACGTTCATTAGGAACATACTTAACGTTTGGATTAACTTCAACAATAGGCTTCGTGATATCAATTTTTGGCATGCGATTCAAAGGTATCTCGCATACAGTTGTTCCCTGGTCACTGTCGCAATCTTGTTCAATTATCATGCCAATATTCGCCGTCATATTCCTCGCATATTTCGATTGAATTGCATGGCATTCCTGTGTATAATTCTCGCGCTGAAGCCACACATTATACGTGAGGTTAGAGAATCTCATCAAATGGTATGACCAGAACATGCGCTCCGTTTCGTCTATTATGTTCAATAGCGATGCGGTATATAGTTTGTGGCAATAGTTCTCCGACTCGTTGTAAGTAGACTCGAAGTCGTAGATGTATATGCATTTGTTTTCATATTCAAACCAACCCAACTCACAGCTGTCGCCCCCTACAACAGAGGCACCGTTAGTGAATAAAGCACATAAACTTACAGTGATTAATATTATGATGAATTTCATATTTAATGTTAAAATTAATTGTGGATAAAATATTAATTTTATGATATTTGATTAAGGTATATATAGTTTAATTTCTAAAAAAAACTTGACCTTTATAGCAATCAGTAAATAGGATAAATAGAATAAAGTGAAAGCTACAAACTGTATGGAATTCCACACAGGATTTCATATAATTTGTAACCCAGGATGTAATACAATTACTATGCAACGCGAGATGATAAAATTCCTCTTTAAAATATATTGATATATCACTTGGATTTTTGTTTGCTATTAAATAAAAATCGATTAAATTTTTCCCATAAATTTCAAAAGAAAAGATGAAACAATTTTTAGCGCCAATTCACTTGAAAAATCACATTTATATTTGATTAATTTATCGATAAAATTCTTCTTAAATTTAAATGGAATATCACTTAAGCAACTAATTGTAATTAAATGAAAATCCTTTTAAATATTGTCTTAATATTTGATATTAAACTCAAGTTACAAATAAAAATATATAATAAAAGCTGTCATATACTTAATATTTTTTTTAAGGAGAATTTTATTAAAAATAGTTTTATTGAATTTAATAATAATTTTAAACATTCTGTAAGTAATCTCTCATTCGATGATCACATCTTTAACCAGATTTCTATAGTATTTTCGGTCGACTTTCCCAATACTTGTCCTCTGAATGCGGTCGACGAATTTGACGCCCCCTTTCAGTTGTTTAGTGTAGGCGAGAGTGTCTGACCAAAGGACGGGACAGTTATTTGTTAACAACAAAAATCTCTATACATATGACTAATTGTACCCGAAACAAACTGTTGTATGTCTTCCCCACTGACTGTCTGTCCCTCTTTACGTATAACGTAAGCGCGCGGCCAATGAGTGCCAGTCCTGTTATTGACCCCAACGACCGCCACTTCCGCTACGGCCTTATGTGTCAGTAAGTACTGTTCGATCTCTACGGGACTGATGTTTATGTAGTGGTTGTCAACACCGATACGAATGACTTCTTTGAGTCTATCAGTTATGAAGAATCTCTGTTTGTGGTCATAGTGTCCGATATCGCCCGACCGATACCAGCCGTTCTCATCAAACGCCTCTCGACTGGCCTTTTCGTCGTTGAAATAACCGGAGAAACTCTTTATACCCCTAACACAGATCTCTCCGTCAACGCCCGGCCCCAAACTCTCGCCCGTATTCAAGTCGACGACTTTCACTTCACTGCCCGGCGATACCTGTCCTGTGTTGCCCGGTATGTACTCTTCATCGGTGTTTGAGCCCCGGGTCACCAACAGGTATTCAGTCATACCATAGGCTATGCGAAAAAAATCATACATTAAATGAGTGTAAAAAAATGTCACACTTTTTCTCATACCTTCCCTAAACTTGAGCCCATACTTAGCGATGATAGCCTTGACTATATTGCCAGGAAAGGCGGCGCCGGACGTCATCATTGTGGTGAGACTCGACAGGTCATACCTCTGGGCCAACTCTCCCTCAACCAGTCTTCTGCCAAAGTGTGGAAATGCGGGCAAAACACTGATTCTGTATTTCTCTATGCATTGAAACATGAATTCCTCGTCGAAGACACCGAACAACACGACTCTATAGCCACGCATGATCTGCATCGGTATACTACAGGTGCCGCTCACGTGTCCTAACGGGTATAGTATGGCTATCACCGGCTGTTGTGGACTATCACAGCTCGAGCCCAGCCATGAATTCCAGTCCATCGTCGAGTTGATTATCGATCGGTGCGAATGTATAGCACACTTGGGTTTGCCTGTAGTTCCCGACGTGTGAACACAGAACAGCGTGTCCTCACGTTTGACATCAAAGTGTGGTATTCTCTCCAATGTCTGATCCCTTCCCTCTTCCAACAGCTGTTCATATGTCACGTATTTGTCGTGTTTTCCGTCAAAAATGACCACAAGTTTAACGTTATGTTTGTTTTCGTTATTATTATTAGCGAAGAGTTCATTGAATTTATGAATACTTTCCGCTGAGCTGAAGAGTACTGTGATGTCGGCGGACCTGATCTCCTGTTCCACTTCATACTTCTCGAACGTCGGACTCAACGGCATAAATGTGTTGCCCATGAAAAATGTCGCGAACCTCAACACCAGGTGCTGTAATGAGTTCTGTCCACTGAATGCAATTTTATCCGTTTTATTGATTCCTCTCTCAATCAGAGCCACAGCTATACTATTGCCGCGAGTCTTGAGCTCAGCGACAGTCATGTGTTCGTTAGTCGAGGCCTCGATCTTAACATTGGGTATGAATTAATTGTATCAAACATTACAATCATTTTTAACACACTTACCAAACAGACACTGTCATCACCAAGCTCGTTCAGCTTGCACCAGGCATACTGGCCAAAGTTATCATAGTCAATATCAGTGGGCTGATCATGAGAGCGCAGTATTATCTCCCTGGCCATTATGACTATGATTTATACACTTGAAATACAGACAGAATTCAAACAAAAGAAAAAACAATTAAAAAAATTTAACTTTTTTTATATTGGGTTTAAATTGAGGTCTATTGAGGGGAATGTTGTCTTTCGACGGCTTCATACCCGGACATACTGTCGATAAGCACCGATATTTTTTTAAACAACCTTGATATCTCTTATCATAATTTTTTTGATTAAGATTTTGTTTATAAATCTTTGCGATTATTCTCCGTAAGTGTTGTTCACTGTTTGAAAAGAATTTCATTAAACATGTGTTTAAATAAAATTGAGATTTCATTCAATAAGTACGTACGCCACCGGAGGGTGAGGAATGGGTGGAATAGGTATACTTGGGAGGAGTGGGAGGGCAAAGGGTATTAATAAATAAATATGAATATAAGTATTGAAAAATAACTTTTAATTTAGAGATAAATAAGATTTTAATATTTGATAATTTATTTTCTTATCAACAATTTAATGACTGAATAGTATTTTAATCTTTTTTATGCCTAAACTATTTCGAGTTTAAGGGTGTGATTTGATGCAGATTTCAAGGGGAAACACATTTTTTTATACAGTATTACATATATTTATACTAAAACTAAAACATTATTTAGCTATCTATATAGCTATTCATCAAACAAATAATATATGTAAGTGTTAGAAAAAAATAAGATGACCTAGCAACTTTTAAAAACCTCAAAGTTATGATAATATATACATTATTGTTATGCATATGTATTTTTCGTTATAACTAAGGCATTGACTTTTAGTTACTAAAAACCCAAAAAAATAGTTATATATGACCCGCCAAATAGTCATTTATAGTTAGTAAAAATAGTTAGTTATAGTTATTTATCGATTTTTATTCACTGAAGTTATAGAATTCATTTGATTGTATTGATTTTTATGAGATTTTACATTAAAAGACACAGAAATCTCATGAAAAGCAATGACAATTTTATGAATTCATTTGAGTATGTTTTGAATATATTTGCAAATCTCATGAATTCTATTACATTTTCAAACACAATTTTAATATAATAAACTATATGATACGTATAATTATTTTATGACTGTTCCTGACAGAGGACATATTGAATTTTCAACATACTTATCTAATTTTTTGTGACGAAATCTATTGTTAATAACAAAATGACCATGGTCATTCTTATGGCATTCAATACAGTGTAAGTGGTAGTTTAAAACACCGTCTAGAGAATCAAGATATCTTGAATATTGATGAAATAATAACCATTCAAGATTGTAGGTACATGATCAATCAGTCGCCAAAGCTCTGTGTCCGGGCTATGAACCGACAAAATAGTTATAATAACTGAAAGTCAATGCCTTAGTTATAACTAATGATTTTCATTATATTTTAACGTTGAGTACAATTAATACAAAAATAATTACATTTGTTTTTTTCGTCAATTTTTTGTCTGATAAACATTGAGAAAAATTGTTTTTTTTTTATACAATGAACTACAATACGTTCCAAGAGAGGAATTGGACCAAAGGGTCGGCATTGGAATCAATGGGCAAAATATTTCCAACAGAATTATGTGAAAAGTATTACAACAAAAATAAATATATTTTTAACGAAATTATTAATAATTTTTTAATAATAAATTTTTTTTGTTTTTTTTCACAAAGAAATTATGAAATTGTTTTGGACGTCGGTTGCGGTGGAGGACATCTGACATCCGTATTGGACAGTGCGATATCTGTTGGCCATATCTATGGCTGCGATATAGACGAGAATGTGATTGAATGCGCGAAACAGAATCACTCGAAAGACAACATTACTTACATTAAGCAAGACTTCAGCGTAGAGTTTGAGCGCTTGGCACCCGAGCTGAGAGCACTGGAAGGCAAGGTGTCGCTAATCTTCGCCAATGGCGTGGTTTATATCATGGATGACGTGAAGAACGTGTGCGCCAACATGTATCGCATGCTCACCAAAGGGGGAGTAATTTTCACTAACATAAGGCATGTAATCGACCCATACATGCATTTGGCGCCCGAACAGAAGGGCTGGCGTGTGAGGACTGTGATGAAGATACCGGACCCGAGCGCACAAGTGGCCGATATGTTACATGCATTCAAAAGCGTCGGCTTTGGCGTCGTTCGCGAACAGTACAAAAGCTGGAAATTTGTTATGCCTTTGAATGATTACGAACAGTGTTTGTCACTATTCACTGTATACAGTGTTTCTGCGATGGCAATCACTTTTTTCCACAATGATCATTACGTTTTACCATAATTGCAAATCAATTGTTCATAATGACAGTTACACGTAATGTTTGTCCACTAAGTATTACGCGTGACAGTCATTATGCAAAAATAATAAACGTTATTATCATTAGGGAAAAACATAATTGTCATCGTAGAAACCGTGTATATAAATTCCAATGACCTTATATAATGATATATTCATTTCATATATAGTTTATCTACCGATGTTATCGCTATCCGTATATGTCCGGTATGTACAAGGTGAGTTCAAAGCCAATGAGTTGGAGGCAGATATTGCTGCCATTGACCAGCATTTTGTCGATGAGACCACAGGAGAGGCGATGGTCGAACACACCATGATTCAAACCGTGTTTATATTTAGCAAATGAATATACCATGGTCATTCTAAATGAGCACATCTACTTCAATATACTAGTGGTGACAAAAATGATTAAATATTATTTAATATATTTTTAATATAAACCACAACTGATATTTGGGTTCAAATAATGAAAAACAATATTTTCTTATTATTATTATTATTATTATTATTATTATTATTATTATAATTATAATTATAATTATAATAATTATAATTATTATTATTATTTGAGACTAAAAAAAATATTTGAAATACAATTGAAATAAATGAGAAAATATTTTTTTGAAATGAATTTCAAAACTTAAAAAAAAAATAAAATATTTTTTAAACACATTTTTTCTTGAATATAATAACAGCTATAGTCCTGGTCATATTCGTTGCACCCAAACATTTTCATGTATTTTTTAAGCCATCAATACTTTGATTAAAAACATTCACAACAAACATAACATCTTAATAAATGAAGGAATTCAACAATAATATAAAAATACTGAAAATGTGTACAAAAGACTATTGACTATTAGTTGACAAACAACCACCTGAGAAAGGGGTATATTATAGAATATAATTTTTTTATTCGTGCCCTTCACTGTTATAGAGGAGAAGTTAAATAATTACTCTCATAATTCCGACACATTTTAGTATTGAATAAAAAAAATAAATTTTTAAATATTTTTTTGTTACACATATTCTAGTGCTATTTTTAGATGTACATGGTGATTTAATTCGCAACATTGCTATCAAAGATAAAGGTCCAAATTATTCGCGAATGAATGTAATGATAGATAAAAATTAATTTCAATAATTAAATTCATTTTTAAAAAATTATTTCATTTTTGTTACGAAATATCTATAAATGTATTCGTGGAACAAATTATACATGTAAGTGTCATTAAAAAATAAAATGACCTAGCACTTTTTTGAAAACCTCCAAGTTATGATAATGCATATGTGTAATGCATATATATTTTTCGTTATAACTAATGATTTTCATTAAATTTATACCTCGAGTACAAGTAATAGAAAATTATTTCTAGTGTTCATTGAGAAAAATTGTCTTTTGATTGCAATGAACTACAATAAGTACCAAGAGAGGAACTGGACCAAGGAGTGGACAGTGGAAACAATTGGCAAAATATTTCCGACAGAATTATGTGAAAAGTATTACACAAATAATAAAAAAAAAATAATTTATTTTTTTAACGAAATAATTAATAAATATTTAAAATTCAAAAAAATTTATTAACTTTTTCACAAAAAAATTATGACATCGTTTTGGACGTCCTTTGCGGTGGAGGACAACTGACATCCGTATTGGACAGTGCGATATCTGTGGGCCATATCTATGGCGTCGTTATAGACGAGAATGTGATTGAATGCGCGAAACAGAATCACTCGAAAGACAACATTACTTACATTATGCAAGACTTCAGTGTCGCGTACGAGCGCTTGGCACCGGAGCTGAGAGCACTGGAAGGCAAGGTGTCGCTAATATAGTTATATTTAGCAAATGATTATACTTTTGGCCACCATGGTCATTTTTAATGAGCAAATCTGCTTCAATATACTAGTGGTGACAAAAAATGCTTAAATAATATGGAATATATTTTACTGAAAAATGGGTTTAAATTATGAAAAACAATATTTTTCTTATTATTATTAATAATGAATTTATGCAAAAATCGATTTTTTATTAGAAATAAATTTTCGTTTATTTGAATAAATGAAGGAATTCAACAAAAATATAAAAATAGTCAAAAAGGTGTATAAAAGAATATTGGATTTTAGTTGACAAACAACCACATAAGAAGGTATAT
Source organism: Quadroppia sp. Gr-Ori-00064 (assembly GCA_034700825.1). NCBI lineage: Eukaryota > Metazoa > Arthropoda > Arachnida > Sarcoptiformes > Quadroppiidae > Quadroppia > Quadroppia sp. Gr-Ori-00064. The sequence continues at coordinate 10,246 of JAQIXR010001338.1, forward strand.
CAATAGAATATTATGATTTTAGTCGTGCCCTTCACTGTTATAGAGGAGATGTTCGATAATAAATTGCGTTTACATTATAGGTGTTTAACTGTAGTAAATGTCTATAAAAATAAAGATGTTTTATATTTCGATAATTACTTGAAGAATACCAAACTTTTCAATCATTTTTAAGAACATGTTTTTGCTATTAATAGCCATTCTATACATTAAGTCATCGAACGATGATTTTTATAATGACTTTTTGAATGCAATTAATTGTAAAGAATATTCTGAAAACACATTTATTTCGATAAAAATTAATGTGAATTGAGTTGTGTTCCCATTAATGATGAGAGAGAGAGAGAGAGAGAGAGAGAGAGAGAGAGAGAGAGAGAAAATGTTTCAGGGACAAACAAGTAATCACTTCAAGTACTATAAAAATGATGTAAAAATTAAAATAATTCATTCATAAGATTTTTATTCTTTAATTGATAAAAACATTTTTATATTATTTCTTCACCAAAAAATGTACACATATTTGGTTGCCGTTGTATTGACTGTTCTTTCGTTGGGTAAATATTGTAGACAGAAATAATAATTTCTTATTTCATGTTTTGTTATATAAATAATAATTTTAAAACACATTAATGTTTTCAGATATAAAATTATAAGCAAACAATAACTTCCTTTTCATTAAACATTATATACAACAGAACACTGAATATGAGATCAGAAGATCTGTAACTATAATCTGAATCAGTTATTAAAAATATGTCTTTTATTACAATGAATTGAATGGTTAATAAATAATGTGATTTCACCGATAAGTTGGCCTTTCAGGCCTTCAATATAATACGGAATTTGTATTTGAAATATAATATCATTAATAATTGTATTGAAAATAATTTTTTCGTATTTCTCTATCAGATCTATCGCTCGTCAAATCAGGTGAGCAAACATTTTTTAGGTTACAATGCGTCTCTTTAAACATGCACCATTTTTTGGGCGATCCTTTCCTCTATATATCACCATGCTAATAATGTTTACCTGAATATTATACACAAACAAAATGTTTAGACCAATTCATTGGGATCAGCAATTATAATGACTGTGAGGGCAAAGACGCGGGTAATTACACGTTGGTGGAGTTGATCGCTGGGGACTGTACAGCGACGACATCGGCGTCAGATTATCTGATACAATATGCGTCGAATGGGACGCCATCTGTCATGGGCACCGTACAGCTGGCGGGATACAACTATCCAGCAGGGGGTATGACAAATAAATAGTCATTTCTACTGTGCAAAAGGGTCTTCGCGAGTGTTTAATAGGCGGAACTTAGCTAAACATTTTAGTGGAGAAGACCATTCACTGCGACGACCAATATTAAGCACCGAGAATGACTGTCCATATAAAAAAGATATGTTTTTCATGCAGACTATTCCCCTCTAAAAATAGCCTATGTACAATCGGAATGGCTCAGGTTTATATCAAGCGGTCCACTGGCGGGAAAGTATATATACTTGAAGACCATCTACCTGTCTAAAGCGTATCTGAAGCGGTGCTCATCCGTATTGGGCTATTCATACGTGTCGTCCAAAAGTGCTGAGCTTTTGATCAGCGATGGGCTCGATATGAATGTCTTGATTTCGCCCACCGGTGGGTACGAGGTGTTCAAAAGGGGCTGCACCACTAGATGTAGTGGCAAACGATATTATGTATAGATATTCACCCTTACGTTTATTACGAATGCATTTGAAAATAAAAACAAATAAATCATTTTTGAAATAAAAAAAAACAATTGATTTTTTGAATTCAATTCTCAGTGACTTTTCATTGGATTTATAGAAAATGTAAAAAATTTTAATTTTTGTTCAAAACTGCTATTTATTAATCGATGACCTCATTCCTTAAGATGTTAGAGACGAATACAACTCTCCCTTTCAGGTGCTTAGTGTCTGTCCAAATGAAGGGTCGGTTAAGTGTTAACAACAGAAAAACCTCTTTACTTATGACCAATGCATATCCAAAGCAAACTGTTGTATGTCTTCCCCACAGACTGTGCTATCATTAATAGTCTGATATAAAAGTGTATAAATCATCGAAAGATGTTTTTAAAAATCAATTTTTGAATGACTTTTAACTGTAATGAAAATTACTAGTAAATTGTGTTCTCTTTAATTAAAATTAATTACCCTTAAAAATCAGGTGCAATTATTTCTCATCACAGGTGTACTTATATATAAAGGTGTGTAAAAAATAAAATTTCATTTACTTATTATTCTTTTAAAACATTACATATATTTTCATTTCTTCACAAACAATGTACACATATTTCGCAGCCGTTGTATTGACTGTCGTTTCGTTGGGTAAATATAATACGGAATTTGTATTTAAAACCAGGATTAGTCAAACACTAATATAATGGCATTTTCCGCATAACTAAATAGTTAAATTGATGAGTAATTTTTTTGCTTCTTGGATATATAAGAAGTTAAATTATATAAAGACAACCCAACCAGGTCTGTGATAGAGATGTCATAGCAAAAAAATCTTTAAAATCATAACTGAAAAGTTGGATTTGATACGAGGCCGCGAAGCCTATATGAAAAATAGATAAAAGTTTTGAATAATTTCAACAATAATACAATATCGTGTATAACAATAGAAATTTAATTTTTAATTTTATTTAATTTGAAAATATAAATGTCAACAATACAGTTATTTATATATTGATGACAATATTATATTACTATTAATGAACACAACTGTCCCTAACTTTGACCAATTGGACATTATATTCTTCCTCAGCAGATATCTCGTATGTCTCTGATTGCATTACAAATATTTTCAGACATCAATATCAGTGTCTACAACAAAACATTATTCTTGTATCAATAATAAACTCAACTGTTCCTAACCTCTACCAATTGGTCACTATATTCCTCCTCAGCAGATAACTCTTCTGTCTCACGCTGTGGCACATTCATATTCTAGAAATATTTTCATTTCAAAACACAAAATAAATTGACATTATATTGAATCTGATC
>JAQIXR010001339.1:0-13272 GCA_034700825.1 Quadroppia sp. Gr-Ori-00064
TACCCTCATAGGGTGTGTGCCTCAAGAGATGTTTGCAATACCAGACTGTATACGAAGATCCGCTCATGCGGTGGCTGGGATACAGGGGATAAAAAACGGTGCAAATGTATGAATGTTAAACAGAATTTTCAAAAAAGATATTCAAATTAACAAAAATTATTTAAACTAAAATTCTTTAAAAATATTCTTTTATAAATAATTTTATCGATTCTACAAAATAAAGTAATTTTAATTGTAATAATTTTCTATAACAAATATTCAAAATAAATAAACATGGTGTAAAAAAATATTTGATATTTTTAGCATAAAATATAATTCATGCACGGTGAATTCGAACCATAATATTAATTGCAAACCAGGTCAAATGTTTTGGGTTCAATGAATTCATTTACATAAATAACTGAATCGAATAATTCATTTCATTAGTTATGAGTTGATTTCAATACAATAGAGACATAATGTTAACCAAATGTTTTATATGTATTTTCATTTGTATTCTATTAAATGTTTGTCTCATATTAACAAACGAAGATAAAATGCATCAAGGTATTAGTTTCATGATATTCTTTATTGAATAAAATTTCGTTATTTCTCAAATAATTCTACAGATTTTTACAATAAATGCGTTAACGATATATACAAACAATGCAAACATCGCTCAGAATTCAGTGAACAAGAGATAGAAAACGCAAGAATTTATATACAGAATCGCTATTATAATACTCCAAACCCAACCTGGCGTCCCGTAAAGCCCCCCTGTAAGAAGCTTCGGGTGCGCAAAGACTTCAAGTGTTTGTCACACAATGAAAAACTCGAACTAATAGACGCATTGCGTGAGATGTACCGAAACGGTGCGATCACACAGTTATCTCTATGGCCACATGGGGTCTATTGGGGCGAAACGCATAAATTCAATGACTTTTGGCTCAACCATCGAATACAGATGAATGAGTTCGAGAAGGAGTTGCAGAAAGTCAATCCACGGCTAACATTGCCGTATTGGGTGAGCACAAAAATATTGTCGTTTTTTGTAATAAATATCAAAGAATAGAATATTTCAGAAAAATTATTCCTAGTATTTAAATATTTATATTAGCTAGATTAAATTATATTTTCAAGAATGTAACCATAATTTAACATGATCCAGACTGGTTTTGATGGCTATGATAAACCAGAGCTAAATATTATTTGGGATTACATCGGAAGGGCTGGCGATAAGCAGTCAAACTATTGCGTTAGAGACGGACCGTTCGCAGATGTAAAGCCATGTGTGAAACGTCACTGGATCAATGACACGTATATGTGGCCATGGAATCCCTACGAGTTCTTAGAAGTGAACCTACAGCGAGCTGATATAATGAGCGACTTGGGACCCTGGGGCCTAGATGCACACTTCAAGGTGCACGTTGGCATCGGAGGTCTCGAGGGACATATGACATACCCGAACGCACCCTATGAGTAAAAATCTCATTTATCATATTTCTTTACGTAGTATATATAATACTAATCACTCAGGGATCTAAAATAGACATGGTAATTATCTACCTTTTTTCCCTTCTCCATCAGCAATGTATTCCAGTTCTTTCACCTGGCGGGTAATGACCTGTTATTCTTCAAATGGCAACTACAGGACGACCGCAAACTCATGCCCGAGAGCTACGAATTGGGCATAACATACGACTGGGAAATACAACGCCTAAGGCCTGCCAATATGACCCGGGACGTAATCATCTACTTTAACGTACCGATGATCGAGGCGTTCCAGAAGACGTTCGGCGACCTGTGCTCACTGCCGGACGTCATCGTCGAGGACATCAATAACGTCATCGCTGGTCGACGGGTGGAAATGCCCGACCATTATAAGCGTATGCCTAAAGCGGTGCTCAAAAAGTATTTCCCGAAATTCTATTCCGGAAACTATACTCCATTTGACTTTCTATCTCAAAATGTTATGAACTGTAACCGCAAGTGTCGGCCTATACGACACTCGCAGGATTTGGTGGCCACACAAGAAGGTCGGGCACTTCTCGAGCGTTTCAAGTATTGGGCTCTACTGAATCTGGAGGAAAGGATGATCGCTTGGGAAGACATACACAAAGAATTTACTAATGACTTGAATTCTTACGGCTATTGTTCGCCATATATTATATCATAAGAATATTGTAATTCAATTTGAGAGCACTGGCAGTTTCGGTGTTGGTATGTTTTATATTTTTGTTCAGGGTCTACATTAAACAAGGTGTTTATTCATTGTATTTATTGAATTTGATATTCATATTATATTTAAAGCCATAAAAAACAATTTATTTTTAATTACAGTATTTTTTAATAAAAATAATTTTTTAAAATTCATTTAAAAATTACGAAAATAATTGTTTTAAAACTTTTACAAAAAAAATCATTGAAAACAGTAAATAAAAATTTAATAAATTTTCATTCTCTATATTAACGCATTGTTTGAATAAATAATTGGTGAAGAATTGGAAAATGACTCTTCTTTTAGTTGATGTCAACATTTTTTTTAACAGTCATTGAATTTGAAAATATTATATATATTTGTGTATAAATTGATTACATTTTGCGTTAAAATAAATGCAATTCAAATGAAAATAAATTTGATGTAAAATAATTGAAATAAAATTTTTTTTTATTTAAGAATTTAAGACATTTATAGCAATAAAACTTTTTTACAGTTCAAAGATCTTTGAAAAAATAATTAATTGTTTAACAGATGTTATAAATAATGAAATTATTGCATTCAGTTTGGATTTACCGACAGTTAATATCTTAATTAAAGTAGGAAAATGTCGTGGCTTATAATCATCGCAACCATTGCTGTCATCATAGCAGACATTCGCTGCTATGTCACAAAACCAGGTATTCATTTGTAGACCAAAAATGAGTTTTTGAAATCAATTTTTTAAGCAAATAATTTATTCGAAAAAAAATATTTTTTTTTGTTTAAAAATTTTCTGTTTTGAAAGTCTATGAAAACGATTGCTTGAATGCAATCTACAGCGAATGCGATCACAGACACGACTTCAGTGAACAAGAGATAGAAAACGCGAGAATTTATATACAGAATCGCTTTATGGCGTTAAGCAAATACAGGCCAACGGCGCCGCCCTGTAAGCGACTATACGTGCGCAAGGATTTCCGCTGTATGACACACCACCAGCGCATGGACGTGCTCAAGGTGATGCGCGTCATGTACGACATGGGCACCGTCGCCGAAATGGCCCAGTTCCATTCGGACTACTGGCCTCCGGAGCACAAGTTCATCGACGGAGTCCTCTGGCACACATGGTTCGTCAATGACTTCGAGCAGAGAATGAGACGAATTAACCCTCGAATAACACTTCCTTATTGGGTATGACATAAATTCCTGTGACATAAGCCTATTGAAACATGACTGTCCTCTGCTATAACAGAATCCATATCTTGATTTCGATGACCCAAAGCAGTCGATAATATGGAAATACTTTGGGATTTCCGGCACAAAAGACAATAATTATTGCATAAGAGATAGTATTTTCGCTGATCTCAACGCCTGTGTAACTCGTCAGTGGCTCAACGATAGCGTCGTTCCCAATTGGACCCCAATGGAGATCTTCGACGCAGGGCTACAGGTGGCAGAGGTGTTAACGGATCAGAGTAAGATAGGCAGTAATCCACACTTTAAAGTGCACCTGAGCTTTGGGGGCTGGAATGGACACATGAGCCAAACGATGGCGCCGTACGAGTGAGTTGAATGCAATGGATATGTATTTCGATGACATCTTTCAACCTCTCTATTAGTGTATTGTTTTATCCCTTCCACGCCTGGGTAGCCAGTCTTGTATGGGACGGCTGGACCTTCCAGACCGACACCAATCTCGTGCCGTACGAGTCCTACAATACGGGACTGGTCTATGACTGGCAGACAGGGCTTATACGACAGGCCAACATAGAATGGGATCGTTTTGTCTATTATAACGTCTCGGTGTTGGAAGGCTTTCACTATGGCTTTGGACAGTTGTGTTACATTAATGACGTTCTCGTACACAAAATCAACCAATACCTCAGCGGTGAAAGGGATCCCGTTCCCGTCCACTACCGACGCCTTCCGGTGCATGTGATGCAGAAATACTACCCCAAGTTTTTGTCGGGAAATTACACCCCATTTGACTATATTTCATATCCGGTGCCCAATTGTAACAAAAAATGTCTGCCAATCAAACGAGTGCTCAACTATTCCGAGACGGCTAACGGCCGGCGCCAGCTCTGGCACTTTAACTATGACCTGGGCTATGATATTCGACAGCCTATGGAGAAGTCTGAAGTGTTTAGCAATCAATTTATTGACGACATGAATGACTCTGGTTATTGTTCGCCGTATATTATATCATGATATTTGTCAAACATATGAATCGCTTTTCAGTAAAAGAGCCCTTAAATCGATCCCCCATTTGGGTGCTCTTCTCCCCTCGTCTGACACACATTCTAACTCATGTTATTTCAATGAACGCTTACTAAATGTCTGTCCCGTATAGCATCAAATCTCACCATTGACTACAGTATACTGAGGTGAGGTGTTATGTAGGTATAATGTATGGCCTGGTTTGGGCAAACACCTTGGTGTTTATTCAAACATTATTGTGTTATCCTTAAAAATATATCCTTTTACTATTTGGGGGATATCTGATAATTAAGTTAAATCCTATTCTTTAATCTAAACTTAAACTAAATGTTTATTAATCAGGTGCTTATATTCACATATAGAGCACGTAAACACATATTAATTATTCTATAAAAACTAATGTAATTTCAATGGCATTTTATGCCTGATTTATAATAATAAAAGTCTTTTCTAAAAACTGTTCGCACATTCAATCTCAAAATGTAAGTAGAATCAACGCTCGGCTTCTGCTTGACAGCACCGGCGGAACTGGTGAACGCATCGGGTCTTAAGGTACTGGCGCTACACGACATAGGAAAGAACATATCAAAGGGGCGTTCAATTATAGCCGCATTCCTTTTTGTTAACTGAAATCGATTTCTATTTAATTCTTATTCAATAAAAAAAACTTATTTTCATTAAAATACTAAACATTTTAATCAAATGTTTTTTTAATTTTTTTTCATTTAAGACATTCATTGCTATTGAAAGTCTTTGAGAGAATATTCTGTAAAATTAAGTGTCTATTATCGTCTTTAATCATTTGAGCTCCTTTTTCGCCCGTCATTATAACCATCATATTGAATATTAAGGGTCTTATAATCACATATATTTATACGCTTTAGTTATTACACCTGAACTTCACTCCAATCGCTCTCTTGTTGATTGGGTTGAACAACACTTTCGTCACGAATGCGAAGCCTATTGTCGTTAGGTTTGGCTTTATATCCCCTTCCAGGAATACAGTCGACGACGACTGTCGGGTGTAGCGTTGCCAGGTCATTTTGTCCTAGAACTGGACATTTGATAGGAATTTTCATTAAAATCCTGGACAAAACTGGACAAAATTTTTTATTGATTGGGAAAAGAATACAATTAATTAAAACAATTATTTAACATTTAATTTATATTTATCATTAGATTTTGAGGCATTTAATGCCTTTTTATTAGTTTATTGACAATAATTATAAATCAATTTTCACTAAAATATTTTATTCTGTTTTTCTTATATAATTAATTCACAAGTTTTCATTGAAATGTGTATTTCCTATGCATTCAATGCATTGTTTAAAGCTTTTAAATTAATGTCTTACAGTTTGACTGATTTTCTTCTCTTCAATATTTAAATATTTGCTAAAGTATTTTGTGTTCGGAACTCAATTTTCGCCTGAACATTTCAATGTCCAGGTTGAGCACTGCCCTGGACACTTCCAAAATCACTCAATTCCTGGACAATCCAGGCCGCACCTGGACGTCTGGCAAGGCTAGTCGGGTGCCGTTCGCTATAGTTCTCTGCATTACAGTCACTCCACTGTTGCCTCCAAACCCGGTCTGATTTCGTCCTTCGGGAAAGGTATAGTCGGCGCCATATTTATATGCAGTTTCCACATAATGCCTGAGCATTAGGTCGGGCGTAAGAATACTGTTAAATCAATTTTGAAAGCACAGGCAGTTTCAGTGTTGCTATGTTTTTTATTTTGTTCAGGGTCTGCATTATAATAAGGGTATATTCGATGCATTTAATTTACTTTGCATTTAATGATGTTTTTTGAATTGATTTTTTTAAAATATTTATAATTATTTATTCATTAAAACTGTAATAAATATATAATTGTTTATAAAATTTATATAAAAAGTAAGAAAATAATTATTTGAATTCTTTTACAACAAATTCATTTGAAAACTGTTAATAAAAATATAATTAATTTTCAATCTCTATATCAACGTATAGTTTTAATAAAAATTTGGTAAAGAATTGGAAAATAACTGTCATTTGAGTTGATGTTAACATTATATGAACAGTTATTGACTTTATTTATGAATAACTTATAAATAAAAAATATTTATTTAAAATAATGTATAAATTAAAATTAAATTGATTACAGTTTGCGTTAAAATAAGTGCAATTTAAATGAAAATAAATTTAAAGTAAAATAATTTTTAAAAAAAAATATTTCATTTATAATAAATTATTAATAGTTTTAGAATATTAATATTTTTGCGAAAAAATTGAATTTTTCATTTAAAAAATTAAGACATTTATTGCTATAAAACATGTTTACAGTTCAAAGATCTTTGGAAAAAATAATTAATTGTTTAACAGATGTTATAAATAACGAAATATTTCATTGGCGTTGGATTTACCCACACTTCATATCTTGATTACAGTAGGAAAGATGTCGTGGCTTATAATCATCGCAAGCATTGCTGTCATCATAGCTGACATTCGCTGCTATGCCACAAAACCAGGTATTCATTTGTAGACTGAAAATGAGTTTTGAAATCAATTTTTTAAGCAATAATTAATTCGAAAAAAAATAATTTTTGTTTAAAAATTTTTCTGTTTTTGAAAGTCTATGAAAACGATTGCTTGAATGCAATCTACAGCGAATGCGATCACAAACACGACTTCAGTGAACAAGAGATAGAAAACGCGAGAATTTATATACAGAATCGCTTTATGGCGTTAAGCAAATACAGGCCAACGGCGCCGCCCTGTAAGCGATTACACGTGCGCAAGGATTTCCGCTGTATGACACACGGCGAGCGCATGGACGTGCTCAAGGTGATGCGCACCATGTACGACATGGGCACCGTCGCCGAAATGGCCCAGTTCCATTCGGACAACTGGCCTCCGGCGCACAAGTTCATCGACACAGTCCTCTGGCACAAGTGGTTCGTCAATGACTTCGAGCAGAGAATGAGACGAATTAATCCCCAAATAACACTTCCCTATTGGGTATGGCATAAATTCCTGTGACATAAGCTATTGAAACATGACTGTCCTCTCTATCACAGAATCCATATCTTGATTTCGATGACCCAAAGCAGTCGATAATATGGAAATACTTTGGTATTTCCGGAACAAAAGACAATAATTATTGCATAAGAGATAGTATTTTCGCTGATCTCAAGGCCTGTATTACTCGTCAGTGGCTCAACGATAGCGTCGTTCCCAATTGGACCCCAATGGAGATCACGGACGCAGGTCTACAGGTGGCAGAGGTGTTAACGGATCAGAGTAAGATAGGCAGTAATCCACACTTCAAAGTGCACCTGAGCATTGGGGGCTGGTATGGACACATGAGCCAAACGATGGCGCCGTACGAGTAAGTTGAATGCAATGGACATGTATTTCGATGACAACTTCTCAACCTCTCTATTAGTGTCTTGTTTTATCCCTTCCACGCCTGGATAGCCAGTGTTCAGTCTGAGGGCTGGACCTTCCAGTCCGACGCCAATCTTGTGCCGTACGAGTCCTACAATACGGGCCATGTCTATGACTGGCGGACAGGGCTTATAAGGCCCGCGAACATAGAATGGGATCGTTTTATCTATTATAACGTCTCGGTGTTGGAAAGCTTTCACAACGGCTTCGGACAGTTGTGTTACATTAATGACGTTCTCGTACACAAAATCAACCAATACCTCAGCAATGAAAGGGATCCCATTCCTGGCCACTACCGGCGTCTTCCGGCGCATGTGATGCAGAAATACTATCCAAAGTTTTTGTCTGGAAATTACACCCCATTTGACTATATTTCTCATCCGGTGCCCAATTGTAACAAAAAATGTCTGCCAATCAAACGAGTGCTCAACTATTCCGAGACGGCTAACGGCCGGCGCCAGCTCTGGCACTTTAACTATGACCTGGGCTATGATATTCGACAGCCTATGGAGAAGTCTGAAGTGTTTAGCAATCAATTTATTGACGACATGAATGACTCTGGTTATTGTTCGCCGTATATTATATCATGATATTTGTCAAACATATGAATCGTTTTTTCAGTAAAAGAGCCCTAAAATCGATCGCCCTTTGGGTGCTCTTCACCGTCTGACACACATTCTAAGTAGGGTGACCAACTCCAATTTGTCAAAACCTGTACATTTAACCAAAAATTCGGTAAAAACCTGGACAAATCCTGGACATATTTTTGAAATTTTTCTAAACTCCTGGACGTTTTAAGAATAGGTTGTTTAACACTTAAATTCATATTAAAATAATTAAAACAAAAATTTAAAGTCGAAAAAAGTTTAAGAAAAAAATATTTATATTCAAATACAAAAATATTTTCTCAAATAATAAGGTTTTTATCATTAAAATATTTATTATCTAATTCCCTATAACTTAGAATATGATTAATAAACCAAATAAATATTGAAATTATTTAATACAAACAATAAAATGAAATTATTATTGAATGAAATGATTTTCATATGTTTTGCTCTATTATTGCATAACTCATATGTGATTCAATAGATAGAAACAAAATTTTTTTTTATATTTACAGTCTTTTAATAAAGACTCTTTTATATAACCAAAAGTTAGATTTCTATTATATTTCACATTTATTTTATATCAAATTACAGTTTTTGAATTTCTTTGATTCTTAATGAATACGAAATTTCATGCAATGATTGATTTCAAAAACCTGGACACTCTATTGTCCAGGATTACCCCTTGCCTGGACTATGCCCCGAACCCTTAAATCCTGGACTGTCCAGCCGAAACCTGGACGGTTGGTCACCATAATTCTAAGTCATGTTATTTCAATGAACGTCTACTAAATGTCTGTCCCGTATAGCAACAAATCTCACCATTGACTACAGTATACTGAGGTGAGGTGTTATGTAGGAAAGAACATATCAAAGGGGCGTTCAATTATAGCCGCATTCCTTTTTGTTAACTGAAATCGATTTCTATTTAATTCTTATTCAATAAAAAAACTTATTTTCATTAAAATACTAAACATTTTAATCAAATTTTTTTTTTAAATTTTTTTTCATTTAAGACATTCATTGCTATTGAAAGTCTTTGAGAGAATATTCTGTAAAATTCAGTGTATTTTCGCCCGTCATTATAACCATCGCCTGTTCCTGTGGTGACGACAACGGTATCACAGAATAGTCGACAACCCTCAGCCCCGTCACGCACTTCACACGCAGTCTGTTGTCGACGACGGCGTCGGGATCTCTACTTGTGTCGCCCATACGGTTTGTGCCACACTTGAGCAAAAGGCCAGAATTGTTCATAAAAATGCATTTGACGTATGCATAGCAAAACCAATTGTTATGACAAGGCGTACAGCCGGGGACAGGATCCAGGAATCGTCTCAGATATCGATGCATATCTTCGTTCTCAATTCGCTAGCAATTCGTATAGACTGTACGCCAAACGCCAGTGTTATTACTATAGTGTATAAAATCACATAGAATTAGAAAATAACTGTCCTTTGAGTTGTTGTTAACGTTTTATGGACAGTCATTGACTTTATTTATGAATTATAAAAAAAAATATTTAAAATAATGTATAAATTGATTACAGTTTGCGTTTAAAATAAGTGCAATGAAAATAAATTTAAAGTAAAATAATTTAAAAAAAAAAAATTTCATTTATAATAAATTAGATATAGTTTTAGAATATTAATATTTTTGCGAAAAAATTGAATTTTTTTTTCAATTAAAAAATTAAGACATTTATTGCTATAAAACATTTTTACAGTTCAAAGATCTTTGAAAAAATAATTAATTGTTTAACAGATGTTATAAATAAAGAAATATTTCATTGGCGTTGGATTTACTCACACTTCATATCTTGATTACAATAGGAAAATGTCGTGGCTTATAATCATCGCAAGCATTGCCATCATCATAGCTGACATTCGCTGCTATGCCACAAAACCAGGTATTTATTTGTGGACTGAAAATAAGTTTTGAAATCAATTTTTTAAGCAATAATTAATTCGAAAAAAAATAATTTTTGTTTAAAAAATTTTCTGCTTTTGAAAGTCTATGAAAACGATTGCTTGAATGCAATCTACAGCGAATGCGATCACAAACACGACTTCAGTGAACAAGAGATAGAAAACGCGAGAATTTATATACAGAATCGCTTTATGGCGTTAAGCAAATACAGGCCAACGGCGCCGCCCTGTAAGCGACTACACGTGCGCAAGGACTTCCGCTGTATGACACACGGCCAGCGCATGGACGTGCTCAAGGTGATGCGCACCATGTACGACATGGGCACCGTCGCCGAAATGGCCCAGTTCCATTCGGACAACTGGCCTCCGGCGCACAAGTTTGCCGACACAGTCCTCTGGCACAAGTGGTTCGTCAATGACTTCGAACAGAGAATGAGACGAATTGATCCCCGATTAACACTTCCCTATTGGGTATGGCATAAAATTATGTGACCTAAACACGACTGTCCCTTCTATTACAGAATCCATGGCTAGATTTTGATGACCCAAAGCAGTCGATAATATGGAAATACTTTGGGATTTCCGGCACAAAAGACAATAATTATTGCATTAGAGATAGTATTTTCGCTGATCTCAAGGCCTGTATTACTCGCCAGTGGCTCAACGATAGCGTCGTTCCCAATTGGAACCCAATGGAGATCATGGACGCGGCGCTACAGGTGACGGAGACGTTAGCGGATCAGAGAAAGATAACCAGTAATGCACACTTCAAAGTGCACCTGAGCTTTGGGGGCTGGTATGGACAGATGAGCCAAACAGCGGCACCTTATGAGTGAGTCATGACTTGAGTGCAATGTTTTGCTATTTTCATAACAACTCAACTTCTCTTTTAGTGTCTTGTTTTATCCCTTCCACGCCTGGTTAGCCAGTCTTCTGTGGGACGGATGGAACTTCCAGGCCGACGCCAATCTCGTCCCATACGAGTCCTACAATACGGGGCTGTTCTATGACTGGCAGACAGGGCTTATAAGACAGGCCAACATAGAATGGGATCGCTTTGTCTATTATAACGTCTCGGTGTTGGAGGGCTTTCACTACGGTTTCGGACAGTTGTGTTACATTAATGACGTTCTCGTACACAAAATCAACCAATACCTCAACAATGAAAGGGATCCCATTCCCGTCCACTACCGGCGTCTTCCGGCGCATGTGATGCAGAAATACTATCCAAAGTTTTTGTCGGGAAATTACACCCCATTTGACTATATTTCATATCCGGTGCCCAATTGTAACCAAAAATGTCTGCCAATCAAACGAGTGCTCAACTATTCCGAGACGGCTAATGGCCGGCGCCAGCTCTGGCACTTTAAATATGACCTGGGCTATGATATTCGACAGGCTATGGAGAATTCTGAAGATATTTGCAATCAATTTACTGACGACATGAATGACTCTGGTTATTGTTCGCCGTATATTATATCATGATATTTGTCAAACATATGAATCGTTTTATCAGTTAAAGAGCCCTTAAATTGATTCTCCTTTTGGGTGCTCTTTCCCGTCTGACACACATTCTAACTCATCTTATTTCAATAAACGCCTACATAAATGTCTATTCCTTATAGCATCAAATCTCACCCAATGACAACAGTATATACTGAGGTGTTGTGTTATATTGGAAAGAGCATCTCAAAGGGGTTTTTACTGAAATAGATTTTTATTTAATTTTAATTCAAAAGAAGAAAAAAAACTTTATTTTCATTAAAACCCTAAACATTTTAATCAAATGTTTTTTTTTCATTAAAATATTTAAGACATTCATTGCTATCAAAGTTGTTGAGAGAATATTCTGTAAGAATTCAGTGTCTGTTATCGTCTTTAATCATTTGAGCCCCTCTTTCGCCGACCATTATAACGATCCCCTGTTCCTGTGGCGACGACAACGGTACCACAGAATAGTCGATAACTCTAAGCCCCGTCACACCCTTCACTCGGAGTCTGCTGTCGACGACGGCCTCGGGATCTGTATCGGTGTCGCCCATACGGTTGGTGCCACAGGGGAGCAAATTGCTGGACCAGCCCATAAAAATGCATTTGACGTATTCATAGCAATACCAATTGTGATCACAGGGCGTACAGCCGGGAAGGGGATCCCGGAATCGGCTCACATATCGCTGCATATCTTCGTTCTCAAAGAATTTAAGCATCCAATAGAATAATTTTATGCTGTCCTCCAAGTCCTCCGCGTTGCAGAAAACGCACGGATCTATCAGTGGATACGCGAACGGATCGTCAGACGAGAGACGTATCGTACCATTTGTTACCCCTCGAGTCAACTCTGGAAGGAATTGCAGTGTTAAGTGTCCCAAATAAGGCCGGAAATAGTTTTCCCATTTCTTGGGCTCTTTAGTTTCGTTGAGACCAAGTGTATCCATGTCTTCGGTGAAAGGGTAAACACGTGTCGAAAAACAACCCCGACTTACGAGCGTATTAGCACTGAATGGAATACTTTTGATACAGTGATTGATAGCCGCTTTATAAGTGAGAGGCCCTTTTCTGTGCACATAGTAGTCATACATATTGTCGACGGTTTGTATGGGTTTTGGTATCTCTTTTTGATCGATGATATCGTAGTAAAGAGTCAAACGTATGTTGTAACTCATGCGAGAGCCGACGCCCCGTACGTCGGCTATGGGGGTAATGTTCACCGAACGCAAATGCTCTGCCGGTCCTATACCCGAGAGCAGCAGAAGCTGTACGGAACCGATGGTACCGGCGCTCAGTATTATCTCGCGCTTCGTATATACTGTACGCCAAACGCCAGTGTTATTAAACCTGAACTTCACTCCAATCGCTCTCTTGTTGTTTGCGTTGAACAACACTTTCGTTACGAATGCGAAGCCAATTGTC
>JAQIXR010001340.1:0-13265 GCA_034700825.1 Quadroppia sp. Gr-Ori-00064
ACCTATCGGACGTTATCGACGGTATAACCAACACCCCTTGGGTACCGCCCCTAACGGATAACCACCGTTCCGTTACAAAACTATTGATTAAATTTTTATTTATTCATATCATTAAAGAATGAAAGAATTTATTTTTTGATATAATATCATATATTTTGTCTCAAAATATTTGAATTGTTTGAATCAATAGATACAGAAAAGTGAAAATCATTTAATAATTCTTTTATTCATTGAATGTTTAACATAATAATAGGCAATAATTAAGAGTACAATTCTTAAGAGAATATGTTTGTTCAGTGCACAGAATATTCTTCATTATAATAAAACTTATAGCTATCACTGACTGGCCTATGCTGTGCTATTTGAGCTTGGTACATATAAGCAAGGTTAAGAAATGTAAAAAAATATAATATTTTATTTTTAAATGTAATATTCTTTTTAAAGATTATTATTTGCATTCAAATTTGTGTTCAATCCATAGAAATTGTATTATTATTATTGCTCTCATTTTTTATGTTTTCATTTTTCATTTCAATATTGAGTGGAGTCTCAATGTCGACAGAATGATCATGGTCGTTCTCTTTAACATTAATATTGTTGCCTCTGCTCTCGTCAACGAACATCAATTTGATTACATTAACGAACGGCGCTTCAAAAGACAAATAGAGCACCAGAGCCATAGCGAACGTTTCCACTAACACAGTGCAGATATACTGTGCCTAACATTTGCATAGAATTGTATTGAAAAATATTCTTTAAAATCATATACACCTGCGATATTCAGGAGGCCTAACTTGAGTCCTACGATAGAGAACAAATAAGAAAGTAATTTTCAAACATTTAATTGTTTGAAAACATTCAACAAATAATTTTTTAAATGTTTTCTGTCTAAAGAGTACTGGCTTTTGTTGTAACAAAAAACATCTCAGAAAAGTGTATTTAAATAAAGTAATTCTCTATATTAAGCCTCTGGAACATCGCAGCGTTTCATGCGTATTTACATACAATGGTTACGGCATTTATTGCAATCGGATAACGAATTTGATGGACATTAAACCAGATTAACATAAGTTGTGTCAGATATGCGGTGAATGTAAGACGACTTAACGGCTGAAAAATGTTTGCCGAAAGTATTTTCGTTAAAAATTGTGCTCTATTTATGGCACAGTTGTATATAATCCATGAAATAGTTAAAGACCACACGATTAGCATCAATGCAACCATCACTGCATAGGCAACCGTGTCATTCATCGGTGGCACCTCGTCTTTTAGTAATGGATAGGACATCATAGGTAGCATGACTACCACAAGTGAAACAGCTGACCAAACAATTGTATTCCAGGTCTGTTAATTGAATGAATACGTTTAGATACGTTTTTATTGAAAGCAAACCTTTGTTATTAAAATGAATTGTTTGTTAAGTAATGCAAAGCCGAGTAATGTTCCGATGAAGTATGGGATGAGTTGTACATAAGTTCCAGCATTCAGTGATAATTGTTTGGTATACTCCTTAGGCCTATTAAAAACAATGTAACAAACATAATTTATTATTAAGGGAAAAAGGGGTGAAATTTGAAAAACGGATACAAAAAAAATATAGACTTTTGTTGACTAACTATTAATACCAGCTGATAAAGGGATATATCAATGAATTATGTCCCTATATTAGTGTAGTCAAGAGGCTCTAAAACTTTCAGCGCTGGTATACAGTATACTAGTATAATATATGATTTACAGCTGTTCCCAATATCTAAGCAATTTATACCCTTTATTAAGAACTTATTACCATTTCTTAAGCACATTTTACCATTTATTAAGCACTTTTTACTCATTCTTACAGTCGTTTAACTTTCTTAAGCACTTTTTACTCATTAAGTTCAATGCAAAAAATGAAATGCCTGTAAGCAGTGCTTAATAAAGGGTATAAAGTGCTTAATTAATGATAAGAAATTCTTAGTGAAGAGTATGAAGTGCTTAGTTATTGGAAATAACTGTAAAAATAGATTTACATATATTTTGGTTTGAAGATCATATCCGTTCTATAGATAGCTGTCACACCCAATGCAACCATAAGGACAAGCAGTACTGAGCCCACAATGATCATGACATAGGAAAAGCATCGACTGATGGACTGATTTTTATAGAAGAAATATATCACAAAATACGATAGTATATGCATTTGGATGTCGGCGCTTAAAAACCATGCCTGTGGTACACACTATTGGGAAAGGTAGCTCATTGTGATAATATTTTCAGGGGTTATTTTTGACAAATAACAAACTATGTCTTTGAAGTCGAACCAGTTGTTTATGTACAGCACGTTTAGCCACCAGTTGTCATAACAGGGATTCAAAATCGGTTCCAATAGTTTTGGGTGAAATAGTGGCCCCGAACCAAATTGTTGAAGCGATACAATGAAGCACATCATTCCTATTACTGATGGCGTGAATCTATTTAAATAGAATTCAGGGGAATTATATAAATTGATTCAAAATATTATACATATACAGTGAAAGCCCTTTACAACAAACTACATTTGGCAATGAAATACAGCCGTTAAGAAAATAAGCACTTTTTTTAGAAATTTAAGCACTTTGAACTTGAATGGCAAATAGTGCTTAACATTTTGCAAAAAAGTGCTTAAATTTCTACAAAAAGTGCTTATATTCTTAGAACGGCTGTAGTTCTTTATAATGTTATATATTTTTTATTTTGTTATATTGAATATAAAATCGCTATATCGAATATTTTCTTTGTTAATTCGAATATTATAATTCGTTATATCGAGTATTCGTTCGTTAAATAAGGGTTCGTTAAAAAGAATGTTCACTGTATTAATTTAAGCCATACCTCAACCAACGCAACAAAACATATGGAATGAAACGTATGACAGACTTCTTATTAGACAGTGTTGTATAAACGGTTAAAAATCCACTTTTTTTCAAAGAAAATAATAATTGTTATTTAAATGTGAATTACGACAAAAATCTATTGCATTCCACGAACAGGATTTACAGCCCGTGGAATGCAAACGATTTGTGGCTGAATTCATGAGAAATACTCAAAATAATCAAAGAGATTCTCAATTGAATTCATGTGATTGTCATCACTTTTTCACGTGTATTAAAACGTATCTGAAATTCGAGAATCTCTTCAATAAGTTTGCAATTCTCATGAATTCTGTTACAAATTCTTGTGAATACAATGAGAAAGACTTTGTAATTGATTAGAAACCTCAAAACGAAAAACAATTGTACAGAGAGTCCGCCATTTAGTAAATATTGAGATAATATTGTCTTGCTCAATTCTATGGCCCCTTCAGGATATCTGGAGAATGGATTCAGTACTAATTGTACAGTGATGAGACTGAAGCCACTGGCATGGCTTAGTAAGATCCATACAGTGCCCAACACTCGTAATCCATGGATAAATTGTAGCCGATATTCACTATTCCTTTTCTGAGTCGATATTCTGAACAAAATTCTTATGTTTTTAACGATTGAAAAACATTTCAATAAACGAATTGTCAGTAAGTCTTGTGTCGCGAAAATGTCTAATAGAGTGCCCATAAATACGAGTATGAATGAGATTTTGATCACAAAACTAATTGACGAATAATTATTAAAATCAATGAATGTGTTAGACATGAAATGGTGCGTAACTCACAAAGCGATATACACTTCCCGTCTATAAACTGGTTGTTCACTCGTTTGACAATAGTTGACATCGACTTCAAATAGCGATAATGTGTTGAAAACTTTTAATACAAAAATATATTATATAAATAATAAAATAAAATTTTTTTTTTTTTGCAATATTAAGATAATATATACAGTAGTATTTTTGCATTGATTATTACGAGTGAGATACTGACTATTACGCGTAATACAATAGTCATTATAATACGAGTAATACATTCAATGCAAAAATAATGTACAAATAATACCATTAATCAAGAGATCTTTGATCTCATTTCGATGGCAGACATCAGGAAAACAAATGCCGTTTGAAAAATGCATGTAATTATTGACGTCAAGCCATTCGTTGATCTCTTTCTCAAACCAATCGCTTGTGATTTGTGTTGAGTTCAGTCTTATTGAATCAAATCTACCACTCCTTTTGGGACTGATTGTTAGCAAACAGTATTTGCCTTTAATTGTGTTCCTATTGTCGAAAGATTTCTCAATTTTGAGACATTGATCGAAATCACCAAAATTAGTAACAGTTCCGCTTAAGACACCAGACGGTAGTCGACCGGAGGAGTCAATCACTGGAAGTGTTGAATGAATTTTCAAATGAAAAAATAGTTTTTGAGAAAATAATTTTAAAAAAATAGTTTTGAAATAAAGTTTTGAAAAAATAGTTTTGAGAAAATAGTCTTACTTTTGGCGGCCCATTCCTCAGTGGGGGTGTCCTCAAACAGCCTGATCAGAGAAGTGGCACAAGAGGAACTCATATTCAATGAGCTCTCATTAACACTAATTTGTTTCACAAAAACATCGCTATATATTTGAAATGAATTCTTGAATTCTTGATAAAATTGAGCCCAATTTTGTTCATAATTGATGTGATCTTGGTCGGATGCAGTAGCAAGGTCAAGTGAGAGCAAGAACAAAATAAGTATTTTCCACATTATTTTCGCTTTTGATAATCAAATAGCTGTTTGAAAAACTGTTTTATTTTCTTTCATTGAATATTGTTTTTCATAAAAAAAAAACATTTTTACCGCAAATGAAATAATTGATAAAATGTATATAAATTTCTTATCTTTGGTTGAGATCTTTAAAGAAAAATAACTCATTAAAGGGGGTGAACACAACTAAGGGGTTGAACACAACTAATAAAATTATAATTAAATAAAATTAAAAATTAATTTTAAATATTATTTAATGAAATATTAATTTTTATTTGTTTTTTGATTTCGTTATAAATTAATGTCAATATATAGTGAACTCAATAGTGATTCTAATAAATATGCTTGCTCACCTCACCCTAGCTACTCCGGTTCAAACATTTTTCTATAAATATTTTCTGTTAAATATTTTCCTTTTGTTTATCTTAAAATAAAAAGTATTTTTAAAAATATATTTTTAATCAAAATTTAGTATAAAATTTATAAATAGATATATTTTTGAATACTCTTTACCCGAAGGGAAGGTTGTATATGGATATGATCTGTCCATTCATAGATAGGTATGAACTGTCGGACAATATGTGGGATCAGAATTGGTTATCTAAAAGGCCGGTGTTTGTCGAGTGGTTGGAGGGCGCCCTCACCAACATGTGCTTCAATGTGCTGGACAGGAATGTCGATATGGGTCGGGGAGATAGGGTGGCATATTATTGGTGAGGTCTATTTATTAGTAATTTTACATGATTTTATTTCGGCCTAACCTTTCAGGGAAGGCAATGACGGTGTGGACAGAAAGCAGATCACATACAATGGCCTGAGACGTGAAGTCTGCAAATTCGCTAATGTTCTCAAAGGGCTCGGCATTGGAAAGGGTCAGAGAGTGGCTATCGGTTTACAATAACTTAGAGCATGGGTTCAAATCTTGAATAAAGTAATATTTTTTTTACAGAATTTTAATTTAAAATAAAATATTTTATTATTAAAAAAAATGTTTTATTTATATAAAGGTTTTGAATATATTTTCAAACATTGAAACACTGTTTATATGTTTATATATTCTGTCATTCAATTCACGGCTGCGACAGAAAGTCCGCCAAATCGGAGCTCACATTAGCTGCGATGTGACCCCCGTCCACAACTATATGAGTGCCGGTTATGAACGACGCCTGATCTGAGCACAGGTATAGTATGACATTGGCAACATCTACGCCTTCGCCACATCTTTGCACAGGATATTTAGCGCCCATCGCATTCCAAACTTTATTCGTTTCTGTTTCGGGCATTATGTCACATAAGATGTCTGTTCGGACAGCACCGGGACTATAGAGTAGGGAAAATGTGATACAAAATATGAGTAAAAATTTATCAAAAAAATTCTTAAATACAATACTTGACAGAATTGACGCGAATTCCTTTCGGTCCCAATTGAACGGCAATGCATTTCGTGAACATATCCAGTGCTGCCTTCGATATAGAATAGGAGACGAGCGGTGGGTTCTTTGTGGGTATCACAATTAGGGGTAAAATTTTTATATATATTATCATTTACTCAATACTGACCCCTAATTGTGAAGCAATGCTTGAAATGTTGATTACATTGCCTTTAGTTCTCTCCAAATGTGTCACACATTTGTGTGTCAACGAAACCACAGAATTAAGGTTCGTATTCATAATGCTGTGGAAATTGTCCAAATAATCCGGGTCTGTTATGGCCCCACCTAGCAAAATTGCTGCGTTATTGACCAAAATATCCAGTTTTCCGAACGCATCGACCGTTGACTCAACCAATCGTTTGATGTCTTCCTCTTTAGTAATGTCTGCCACGACTTGCAATGGTTTGAGACTCTTTGGCGAGACTTCCAGACATTGTTTGGCCACTGATTGCACTTTCTGTGCATTACGTCCCGTCACGACTACCTGTGATCCAGATTTGGCAAACAGTATAGCAGTGGCCGCACCGATACCAGCGCTCGAGCCTGTAATCAGTGCTACCTTTCCGCTGAAGTCATACAAAACGGACATATCTTTTAAGTTATTATAAAAATAAATTATAAAACAAATACTTTTACACAATTTTAATGCAATTTTGTTTTAAGAAATTTTTTAATAAAAAAAAGTATTTTCATCTCAAAAGCGATTCTCGTTTTTATAGAATTTGTTAAAAAAAATATTTAATTATTAATGACTTCTTCTATGATATTAATAGATATTGATATGAATTAATTATAATAAATCACTCAAAAAAATCTTTGATTGACTTCAGAGTATATAATCAAAAACCACAACATTTGTTACGGTTGTGGTTATAAAAAAAAAAGAAAATTCAAACCAATCGTCGATTTGAATATTTATGTATTATTTTTTGAAAATATTTTTCTTTAATATTTATTTTAGGAGAATATGAAAAATTAATTCATTTTTGTGGTTATATTAAATGTAATACAATTTTATAAATATATTTTAGTCATTCGCTAAAAGATTACAGTTTTTGTGATTCATATTCATATTTGAAACGCATGTTCTTTTTAGGGTTGCCTGAAATTTTTCGGCCAAAAAAAGGACATTTCATATATTTGTTCATTAAAAAAAAGTACAAAAAAGGACACCAAAATTAAAAAAAGGACACAAATTTAGTGAATTATTTTATATAATTATTGATGAAAAGGATAATTAATTCATTAAATTTTAAACAAAATTAATTATAAATCAGTTTCTTAACTCAAAATCTATTAAAATAATCAAAAAAACATTAATTCATTGAGAGTTTACTCAAAGTTTGATAGAATTAAACTTTTTGAATATCATTTCAATTGATTTTACATAAAAAACTTTTTCAAGTATTCTTAAGTATATATTTTTTCAATGTTTTATATATACTTACAGTTTTTAATACAAATAATTTCAATATCAAATAATGCTTAAAATATATGTTCATTCAATCTATGCTTAACAGCAAATAATATATATTGAAATTTCTACAAAATTTTTAAACAAAATAATACCTTTTTTTGAAATTTTTAAACATTTCAAAAATCACATTATATTATATGATTTTACAGTTTTTTAATCAAATAAATCCTCAATTTTACGAAAGGACATTACAATGTCCTTTCCTGACCCTCGAAAGGACAAAGGACAGAGAGCAAAAAAAAAGGACAAGCCTTTCGAAAAAAGGCCTACCAACACTAGTTCTTTTGCGTTATCATTACTACAGTTTTGACCTTGACACTTAAGGAAATAAATTGTTAGGCGAATTTTAGAGAAAGGGTGGACTCTGCTATGGGGCAACTCATGGGACTGTCGGCCCCATCATTACTAACAATATTTTATATAATATTTTTTAATTTTCAAAACTAAAGGCAATTATTGTGTTCTGTATATCAAACAAATGAATGTCTAATGCAATTCAATGTTTTTAACTACGCTTTCCTTAAGGGAACGTAGTATATAATTTTGGTCTGTAACCACACATCCCCCACCCTTCACCCCCCACCCCCCGCTGTTTGATAATATAAAGGAATATTTCTCATTGATAATAAAGAGCCATAGACTGCCATATAAAAAATATATACAATAAAGAGAAATCCCATAGACTTTAATGTTAAAGTGAGAAAATAGTATCTAGATATCGACTAGGTCTGTAACCACACACCACCACCCCCCTTCGCTGGTTGATAATAAAAGGAATATTTCTCGTTGTTAATAAAGAGCCCATGCTAAAATACAATTTCCTATAGAGTGCTAATGTTAATATATATATACCTATATGCAACCTTGCTAATTTGTATTTTCCCATAGGGTGCTAATGTTAATTTGTATTTTCCCATAGGGTGCTAATGTTAATTTGTATTTTCCCATAGGGTGCCATGCTAATTTGTATTTTCACATAGGGTGCTAATGTTAAATTATATTTTCTCATAGGCTACCCATATTACTTTATTTTTTCACATAGGATGCCATTCTAAATTTTATTCTCCCATATAACCCATTGATAATAAAGAGCATATAACTCGTTGCTAATAAATAACCCGTTAATTAACTTGAGGCCTTCTTAACCGATCTAAACAAAATTGGATGTGATGTAAGGCCGCGAAGCGGCCGAGCATCACAACCAAAATTGAGGGTGTGATATGATGTAATTTTATACTGTTTTGATTTGTAAGATCTAGTTTTAAGTTTAAGGTTTGGGTTTCTAAATGCGTCCTTGGGGTAAGGTGGTTCTCATATTAAATGAATTAAAATCGATTTATGTTTAAAAACCTTTCCCTAAAAATGTTGGATGAGATGAGAGGCCGCGAAGTGGCCAAACATCATAACTAGCTTTGATGGGGTGATTTGAATTTGGTTTATGTTTAGGTCAGTATTTGTGTCTAGCTTCGGTTAGGTTAGAATGGTTCTCATATTTATAAATTAAAATAAAACGAAAGCGTAGTTAAGGTATAGATTTGATTCAAATCTAATGAACGTCTCTCTTGTTTTCGAATATAATTTACATACTGTATATAACAGGTGTTCAGTTCAGTAGAGCCGGCTATTAATGTCGGTACACAAAAACTTAGTGCTTGAGTTCAAATCTCGAATAATTAATTTTTTACTCAATTTTAATTAAAGTTGAGTAAACCTTTATGGAGTGCCAAGGTAGGTTCATGCTATTATGTGAATAGAGTTATTATATTAAACAATAAAAATAAGGGTCAAGCTTCGATATTAAAATTTAAATGTTATAAACAATGTTATAGACATTGAAATTTTATTCATTTTTTATGGGGTTATTGACATATTTTATTGGGGTGGCCAAGGCTTTTCTGAGCCAACTCTATGCGGGTGCTACAAGAAAACTATTTAAGGGGGAAATTTTGCAATGGGCTGTACTTTAAGACCATTATTTTTTTTAATAATTAATATAAAAATTCAGTTAACATATTGTGTGAGATATAAAAGAAACTTAGAATTCATAACGAGTTGTGATTTTTTTGTTTTCAATTTTCTCGACTACCGGTGCTCTCAACACACGTACAAAAAAAATGTCTTTAAAACTCAACTTGAGTTTGATTGCATTAACACTCGTTTCACTCAAACGACAACTCATTCACGAGAAGACCGTTTCGAGAGATCAATGGCTAGAGTGCTATGACTTCATTGTCGTCGGCGCGGGTACTGCCGGCGCTATCGTCGCACACAGACTGGCCGAGAGTGGCATGCATACAGTGTTGCTGTTGGAAGCGGGAGGCGCACAGAATTCCATTTGGACGGACATACCTATGATGTATATGAACAATACGGACCGGGGTTTACATGAATGGCTTTACTATAACGTTCCTCAGGAGCACATCTCACACGCCTACCAGAATCGCACGTTTGCCGATTTCAAGGGAAAGGTATTGGGCGGCTCATCCACTGTGAACGGCATGAATTACCTGAGGAACAGCCGTTATGACTATGACAATATGGCCTACAATTACGGCGCCGTCGGTTGGAGTTATTCCGATGTTTTGCCCCTTTTTATGAAGTCTGAGAACAATAGCGACGAAAAACTCGTTCGTGAGAACCCGGGATATCATGGAACTGGTGGTCCTATAGGTGTGTCCTCACAAACACATTACGAACCGATTTTACTACTATTGAGAGAAGAGTACAATAGACAGGGGTTTGAGACCATAGATTTCAACGGCGCCACACAATTGGGGACGGGTTTCGTTCAGTTCACTATAAAGGACGGCTTGAGGTCCGGTTCCGCCAACGCATATATAGATCCGAATCCCTTTCCACACAATTTGCATATATTAACCAAATCTCTCGTCACAAGAGTTTTGTTCAAACGGACAAACAGTGGACTCATTGCCAGTGCCGTTGAGTTCGTCAGAGATGGTAAATATCATACAATCAGTGTTTCGAAAGAGATTATTGTGAGCGCCGGTAGGTTTGGATGGGATGAGAAAATATAAGTAAATTTTTAATTAATTTTCATTTAAAGGACCCATAAATTCACCCCAACTTCTAATGCTGTCCGGAATCGGACCAAAAGAGCACTTGAATAGTCTGGGCATTCGAGTGCTGTCAGACCTACCCGTCGGTGACAACTACGCCAATCACGTCATCGCCGTAATCAGTGCAGCACTCAATAGGAATGACTTGTTTCATTGGGCGCCAGAACTCAATGTCGAACAACTGTCACAATTATATTACAACAGCTCCGGGCCTTTGTTAATGAATCCCATATTATATTCATTCCAGTCGAGCACAAGTAACCCATACAAGCAGTGGCCGAATGTCATGACGGCGGCGACGGGCCTTAAAGCCAGTTCCATGCCATTTACGTATGGCAATCAATACGCAAACGCGACTCAAATCGAGACATATTATGCTTACGGGAAAGGGAGAGACATCTTCGCATTGATTGTGTCACTGGTTCGGCCCAAAAGCAAAGGCACAATACGACTGGCCTCGAGTGATCCGTTCGAGTATCCACTCATCGATCCTCAGGCGTTGACACACATGCAGGACATGGAAGACCTCATCGAAGCCGTTAAGAATGCACTGTTGCTAATGACGGCCACACCTTTTGCACAGTACTTGACCATACCTCCCGATCCTCTACCGGGCTGTCACTTCTGTCCGGACAGACCGTTAACGGAATGCGATTCGTATATACGCTGTTATATTAGACAATTGGGAGGAACAGTCTATCATGATGTCGGGTCTTGTCGTATGGGTGCTCAGCACAGGTCGGACGTTGTGGTCGACCCGCGCTGTCGCGTCAAAAACATCCGCGGTCTTCGAGTGGCCGACTCATCCATATTTCCCGAACCCGTCAACGCTAACTCAATGGCAGCGACTTTTCTCGTCGGTGAGAAGTGTTCGCAAATAATTCTCGAGGACTGGCAGGAATGGGAGAGAAAAGCCTAGTGTGCTGTCAGTGAACAACACGTTTTATACACACGAATAGAATAAAAGAGTTTTTGAAAATAATTATTACTTTTATTAATAAAAATAAATAATTGTTTTTTGACTTCAAATCAATTGTAATATTGTTTTCAATGTATATTTCAATTGTGATTATGATTGAGATTATGATTGAGATTATGATTGATGTGAAAATAATATGAAAATTATATTAGGATTATTATAAAGTAAGTACGTTTTAAATCCAGAATTTTATTCTATTTCCTTGACTGATATATTGAGTATGATTTTGAACAATGGGATACTTAGGTCAGAAAATAGTTAAGAAATACCCAAGTTTTGGTCAGGATCAGACTTGACCAGCGCCCGCAGGACAACATTTTCAAAAATCATCGTCGGTCATTTTTCGGGACAAATTCGAAACTATTTAATTTTTTAAAACCATTTTTGTATTAATAAACAATTAATGCTTCTAAATATATACAACAAATATTATTGAGATCTTTGTGGCCTTAGATCTCCTGCGGTAAAAAATGGAATTTTTTTTTTAAAAATAGCTTAAGAAAAAGTGGTCAGAGATTGCTCGGACACAAATTTAGATAATTTGTTTGATGACCAAAATTAAGTTTAACATTCGTACTTTAAATTTACAAATAAATAAAATTTGTAATTATTTAATTTTATCTTAAAGTATAGAGTTGAAAATGGTACCCTCAGAACGAACGTACTTTATATTATCCCTAATATATTAATTATATTTTGGTAAACATTTAAAGTAAATATTTTGGTATATAATTTCAAAAATTATTCACAGAATTATTTATAGAATCTCTACATAATTTCGTATACCTTTCCTCAAAATATGTCACAGAATATTTAAAAATATTAATTCATGTCATACTTGACATTTCATACTATCGCACCGTTTGTTATCCACCGTCTCCATAGCCACCTCATTATCGGTTCTTTGTATACAGTCTGGTATTGCAAACATCTATTGAGGCACAACACCCGAAGGTGAAGGGAGACACTGGAGCCATGCCATCTGCGCTCAGTGTTTGCGTACTGACTGCAACGGTTGTCTGGGGTTCAGAGCCGAAGCTTTTATGGATATTTTATGGATAAACAGCACTTGAAGTACTATTTGTTACTTTGACTATGATTTTCAATGTCTATAAACACTAATTATTGTATTTAATGTCATTTTAACAGTTCGTAAAAATATCAAAAAACGATGAGATCCCGGCACATGTAGTGACGGTAGAGTATTTATAGTGATTTAGTCATTTGTTTTTTACGAACTGTTATAACAATATTCAATACTTTAGTGATTATAGTGATTGAAAATCATTTGATTTTTCTTTGCGTTGAGAAAATCGACAAATTTCTTAAAAAAAACCCTTAAGGTTGGCATATTATTGGTGTCGACAGGGAAGGCAATGACGGTGTGGGCAGAAAGCAGATCACATACAATGGCCTGAGACGTGAAGTCTGCAAATTCGCTAATGTTCTCAAAGGGCTCGGCATTGGAAAGGGTCAGATAGTGGCTATCGGTTTACAATAACTTAGAGCTTGGGTTCAAATCTTAAATAAAGTAATATTTTTTTACAGAATTTTAATTAAAAATAAAATATTTTATTTCATTTATTATTATGTGACGGGTGATATTTTGTGTTAACCGAGCTTATCGACCAGACTGCCTTTTGATCGCCAGTCGGACTCTGAAAGC
>JAQIXR010001341.1:0-13253 GCA_034700825.1 Quadroppia sp. Gr-Ori-00064
TCTCTCTCTCTCTCTCTCTCTCTCTCTCTCTCTCTCTCTCCCCTCTATTGTCTTACTTTACTTTTTCTCTAATATTCAGAGAAATTAAAACGAGTTTAAAAAACACTCAAAGAATAAAAGTTAAAAATAATTGTTGCAAACGATTACTAATTGTTTATGACTTTTGCTGTAAATTCTTTTGTATTATTTTGTTTTGAATTACATTTTATTGCAAACAAAGCGTTAAAGTATTAGTTGATAGGAAGTGATTTTATAGAATCCCTGTGCAGTCTCTCAGTCAAGCACTCAATTAAAAGCCAATACAATATATATAATAATATGATATTTTTCCGTAAATGAATTGTTTGACCCATTTATACATCAAATGAGAGAAAGTTTTGAATCTTTATTATTATTCAATTGTCAGAGTTTGCATAAATTGAAGAATATTTCACTTCATTTGAGATTAGTTTAACCATAAGCTAAGGCTCATTGAAAGCCTCATTATATGTGAAACAAAAATTTAATGAAATAATAATAATTTTTTACTTCTTCTCTCTTTCACTTCACGATCGGTGAACTCAACCTATTTTTGATGTAAAAAATCAAAAATTTTCATTACATCACAACTAAGACTATCTCTGAATTCAAATCCAATTTCCTTCAACACGAGAATTACATAAGATTTGAAACAAAAATAATTTGATTTCTATTAAAATATATCTTTTAATCAATCTCTCAATCATTGTCTCTGAATATAATTCTGTGTATTATCTCATTGTAGAGCAAAATCTGGAAATGAATGGTTCAAAAATGCGTGCAATCTTTGTGTTACTGATAATACACTTGAGTGGAACAACCGGTGATATCTTCAGCTCTAGTGCACACCTGCAGAGCCTAATGCACCTGTAAGTCAACAAATGAACAAAACTTTAATTTGTGTTCAATTCTTATCACTTTATTCGCAATTCATATGAAGTGAAAGACATTTAGTGTCACAAATGACCAAATACTTAACGCAGATGGAATCGAGACATCAGGACATCAGGAGGTGATTAGCATAAGATTATACCTAATATTCAATCAATTATTCATTCAATGGATTGTATTCATTGTGTCGACAGTTATTTGAGTGAATTCTCCTACACTGCCGGTAAGGCTGAGTTCGCCGGAACCTACGCTACCGACGAGATCATTGGTAATCCTCTTCAAGCCTTTCAATTGGTTAAGAGATTGACAATTGATTGGCGAAAAATCGAGGATCAGATGAAGAAAGATCTTTGGAAAAGTATAGCATTTTTTGTCATTACTTTTACTCAATTTAAAACGACTTTAAATTTAATCAAAACTCTTGTCTGAGTTATAAAAATGTCTTTGAAATCAAAAGCAAATGCTTATCATTTGACTCACATTTCAGACATAGAAGACCTGACAAACACTTATCAGTCATATTTGCCTAATAATGAGGACCTTCACGGGGCGGCCCTGGCGTTGGTGCGACTCCAGGACACATACAATCTAAATATGTCTGATTTAGCCAAAGGCCAGATATATGGCTATCAAACCAACGTTGAGATGACGGGTATGTCATTAAATATACATTTATTAACCTATAAATACTGACTCTCAGTATAGCATACAAACAGCAAAAACCACTTTTCGTGAACTCTATTAATGTTCTTATTCTTTGAATTAATTTCTTTCTGAATATTAAACAAAAAACAATTCAATTTCAAAGCTCGAGATTGTCTTTATTTGGGCAAACATTCCTTCAATAACGGATATTATGGCCATTCCATCGAATGGTTCGAAGAGGCCATGATTAGAGCCCATGGCGAGGGCAATACCACGGCATCGATTGAAGAGATTTTGCCCTTTTATAACATGGCGATTGAAATCGTAAGACATTTAAGACATTCTTCGAGATATCAATTGATTTGTTCTTCAATCGAAAGCACGACAACTTGGAGTCAAATGCAACCTATTCTGACTATATTAACGAAACGAGAACTGCCAGTCCTTTAGCCAAACTCAAGATTGTTGAGGGCGATTGTGAAGACTACCAGCGCTATCAGGCCTTATGCAGAGGAGAGACGTTTAGGGTTAGTGTAATAGTTTGTGGTATTTGACATCAATTTCATCAAATGTTTGCCTCAATTCAGAGTCCGAGAGAAGAATCAAAATTGAAATGTTTTGTCAGTAACAGAGGAAACCCATTCCTAATCCTACAGCCCATCAAAGTTGAGGTCTTCAACGAAAGTCCATTAGTTGTTATGTTTCACAATCTTATGACAGAATATGAGATAGAAGTCTACAAAGATTTGGCGACTCCTTTGGTATGTCTTAAACACAAATGAATCCAATTTTGATTTAATCGCAACAATTGGACCGTTAGTTAACCCGAGCCCGAGTCCAGACCGACGATCACGACGACGAGGTGTCCAAAGTGAGGACCAGTCAAACGGCTTGGTTTTCATCACAAAGTCATAGAGTTGTCGAAAATATCAACCGAAGAGTAGAGGCTGTGACCGGTCTGTCGGTGGACATGGATAAAAGTCACTGTGAATTAGTCCAGATCGCAAACTATGGAATGGGAGGACATTATGTGCCTCATTATGACTACCTGATAGTGGATCGACCAGAAGATGAGAGACATTTGGCACCGGCCAGAGAGGTGGCGGCCGGGGACAGGACGGCAACCCTTATGTTTTACGTGAGTCAGGGGTTTAACAATAAAATAAATGAATGACTGATTGTCTCAATAGTTATCCAACGTCAAAAGGGGCGGTTCGACAGTGTTTCCCAGAATTGGTATCAAAGTGGAACCCAGGAAAGGATCGGCTGTTTTTTGGTATAATCTCTATAGGAATGGGGAAGGGATTGTGGACACAGTTCACGGCGCCTGTCCTGTACTGATGGGTGAAAAATGGGGTAAATATTAGACAATTGTTTGAATGAATTCGTGATTGAAATGCATTTTTGTGTCCATTAGTTGCCAACTATTGGATCCGAGAGATCGGACAGACCTTCAAAAGGAAGTGCTCTTTGGATCCAAACGAATAGATTTTGATATTTTAAGTCATTTTTGATATAAAAGTCGACCAAATATTTGCAAAATACAAGAGAACTGAAGAAGTGTTTGAATGGATTGAATTGATGTGAATTCAAATGAAAATTCATTTCAAACAAAACTTTTGAATTGAATAAAACTTTAGATAACTTTGAAATACTCTTTGCAAACCATTTCCTGATATAACGAGTGATAAATCATTTGTAAAATATTTTTATTTGTAATTTAAATGTTATTTTAATTGATTTTTTTAGTAATAAAAAATTTTTAAATAAAAATTATCTCAAAAACACTTCCAAAAGAGATGTCAAACTAAATGACATTTAAATGAATTTATATTAAATCAAAAAAACTTTTATTTAATGTTTTGTTTGAATGACGAGAAGTGACGACACTTTCAATGCTTTCGTTCATAAATTACGTCTATATTTGAGTCTATATTTTAGACACAAAATCATATGTTTTTCAAATGTTTTGCTGAAATCACAATAAATTCAATGAATATTTAAATGGATTTTAATTTAATTTAATATTAATTTTGTGTCAAAAATGAGTGAAAACACAAACCAATCAAACGATGAGAACTCAAAACCAGTTCTTAAGGTATTATTTATTGTCTTTTTTACGATTAATTCATTGAAATCTGATTTGTTTGGACAGCGCTATCGTCGCGAAGAACCGGAAGAGTCGAGTGATTCCGATGACAGTTATGTACCGTATGTTCCGATCAGACAAAGAGGACAACAATTGACCACTCATTTGGTTTCGACAATCAATGGCTCAACGCTTTCGACAGATGAGGACAACTCGAGACCTGTTGGCGAAGACAACGTGAAGACGGAAGAGTCGACTCCTGCCAACCCTTCGGACGATTTGGACGAATGGCGTAAATATAATATCTCTCTTTTGGATCAACACAACGAACTCAAGAAGAAGTTCGAGAAGAGGAAGGAATCGGCGATTGAGAAACAACTCAAAGAAGAGGAGAAGATATTGGAAAGTGTGGCCGAGAAGAAGGCATTGATGGCTGTGTCGGAGTTGGCGAAAGGCATCCAATACTTTGAGCCAATAAAGACCGGATGGAAAGCACCCAAACATATAAGAGAAGCGCCTGAAGAGACATATCTGTCGGTGCGCGAGAAGTATAGGATTCTGGTTGAGGGCGAAGATATACCACAAACCATACTGTCCTTCAAAGAC
The DNA here is from genome assembly GCA_034700825.1 of Quadroppia sp. Gr-Ori-00064. Lineage (NCBI taxonomy): Eukaryota > Metazoa > Arthropoda > Arachnida > Sarcoptiformes > Quadroppiidae > Quadroppia > Quadroppia sp. Gr-Ori-00064. The sequence goes on from JAQIXR010001341.1 coordinate 4,250, forward strand.
ATGAAGTTTCCGAAAAGTATTTTAAATGCACTCAAAAAGAAAGGCATTTGTGAGCCGTCGCCCATTCAGATGCAGGGGTTGCCGACCGTACTGTCCGGTCGTGATATGATTGGCATCGCATTCACCGGTTCCGGAAAGACTCTGGTCTTCGTTCTGCCTATTGTTATGTTTTCATTAGAACAAGAACTTTCCCTCCCGTTCCTCAAAGACGAGGGGCCGTACGGTCTCATCATTTGCCCGTCCCGTGAATTAGCGAAACAGACGTTTGAAATCATTCAATACTATTGTGAAGCCCTTTCCCACAGCGGAATGCCTTCCCTTCGGGTCTGTCTATGCATTGGAGGCGTTTCGGTCAAAGAGCAGACGGATGTCATCAGACAAGGCGTCCATATAATGGTCGCAACGCCGGGACGTCTGATGGATATGTTGGAGAAGAAAACGATTGGTTTACATGTCTGTCGTTATCTGGTTTTGGACGAAGCGGACCGAATGATAGACATGGGGTTCGAAGAAGACGTCAGAACCATATTCTCGTACTTCAAAGGCCAGAGACAAACACTTCTGTTCTCCGCAACGATGCCTAAAAAGATCCAAAACTTTGCGAGAAGTGCTTTAGTCAAACCAATTACTGTGAACGTCGGGCGCGCCGGCGCTGCCTCTAAAGACGTGACACAGGAGGTCGAGTATGTCAAACAAGAGGCTAAAATCGTTCATTTATTAGACACACTCCAGAAGACAGAACCACCAGTTCTGGTGTTCGCTGAGAAAAAACAAGACGTCGACGCCATTCATGAATATCTTCTGCTTAAAGGTGTGGAAGCGGTTGCCATCCATGGAGGCAAAGATCAAGAGGAAAGGTCTCGAGCGGTCGCGGAGTTTAGGAAAGGAGAAAAGGATGTGTTGGTGGCCACAGATATCGCTTCTAAGGGACTAGACTTCCAAGAGATCAAACACGTAATCAATTATGATATGCCGGACGACATCGAAGACTATGTCCACCGAATCGGTCGAACCGGTCGTTACGGCAATACTGGAATCGCCACGACTTTCATCAATAAATCGATGGACGAATCGGTTCTCTTAGACTTAAAGCACTTACTAATCGAAGCCAAACAGAAGTTACCGCCGTTTTTGGCCGCTCTTCAGTCAGAGTCGGAACAGTATTTGGGTTTGGGGGACGAGAGGGGGTGTTCCTATTGTGGAGGTTTGGGCCATCGGATCACCAATTGTCCCAAACTGGAAGCTATGCAAAACAAACAGGCGTCCAGTGTTGGGCGCAAAGACTACTTGGCCGCTGGAACAGCCGACTGGTAGGCCAACCGCCCAGTGCTCTGTCAGTGGTCTCAAAATATTTAAATTTACGAAAAATGTTTTTGTGTTGAAAAGAGTGAACGAAAAGACACTATAATTAGTGTTGAAATTGTGGTCCAAATGAATGAATATTTTCGTGATTAGACTTTCATTACATTATTATAAATATTTTATTTGCAATTTTTGTTAATTCTGTGACAGTTATTGAATGGAAAGGCAGGGAAGGGTAGAGACAAACACAAGCAAATTGAATGTAATTGAGTCACGCGTTGTCTGTTTTTGTAGTAGTTTTTGACTCTATAGTGATGTGAATGAAAGCCAAATGTGAGTGAAATAAATGAAAACTCGTTAACCGAGTGCTAGTGTTGAGGACAAACACTATTTCATAAACTTATTCTTCTATTCCATTGTTTGGTTCACAACTACCAGTGCTTCGCCAAAAACTAAAGTTATTTATTTGGAAGCCCTCTCTATTCCCCAGTGATATCATCGGTGGCACTGGTATGCATTGGTAGCACTGGTATGCATTGGTAGCCGACAAAGCAATTATCAATGTGTCAAACGAATAGACACCAAAACTTAAGCCCAACTCCTCTTCCAATCCAATAAAACTGTTGCATAACAGAGCTCAAGACATGAGGGCTATGAGATGTACCGGTGCCAGGCGTAGGGCACACGTATGACACGGATTACAACGCCATAACATCAACGATGAAGAGATCACAGACTCATTAATGTTTAATATTGAGTAAAATCTCATAAAAACACAAAATTTAATGGAATTATACTCTGTTTGAAAGGCTTTACACATTTGTGTCCAATGATTGAAAATATAATCCATTCCTCTCTCTATTCGTTAACCAATTCTTACAATTTATATCATTTTTATTTGATTATAAATTTTTTATTTTATTCTTAATCTAAAGTGATTTAAATATTTTGATTACTTTATAATTTGAATCATTTATTAAAAAGTTTCTGAAATTTGAATGAATTTTCAATGAGTTTAGTCTTAAGTCTTAAAAAATTTAAGTTATATTACATTATAGGTTCAGTTCAGACATTCAGACCTTTCAGACCTAATGTTTTATATTTTTGCGCTGAAAATAACAAATTATTTGCAAACAAATAAATCAATTTCAAAGCGTTGAAAACATTCAACAAATCATTTGATAATAAAAACTATTTTTTAAATGTATTGAAAAAATATTGAATGATATTTACGTCGGACTAAAACTCATGTTTCGGCACATTATTAATACATTTGCGATATTGTATTCATTATTTGATTCTTAATTTTAATATTTATTTTTAATAATAATATTAAACAAAAACGAATTTTATTTATATTTATTCATTTTGAAATTAAATTACCCCTGGATTTAACAAATAATAAAATATGAACTTTTATTATGTAATAAAATCTAATTTTCATGACTTTTGTTATTTCAAAATATATTTTGATTTCAATGTGAATAAAAAGCGAAAATTTATTCAATCGTTTAATTCTTTCGAGTATTTCTCGGATAATAATAAATATTTAATAAAAAACTTTTCAAACATTTTTCAAATGAAAATTCTTATCAAAAACTACTTTAAAATATATTTTTCAAACAAAGTATTTATTATTTATGAATTCAATCATCAGATGATATGTGAAGAGAAAGATATATTAATTCAATACTAAAAAGGGAGAAAAAGATATGTAAATTAGATTTTAAATGAAAGAAAGGGGTATTTAATAATCAAAAGCACATTTATCTCTAACTTCACTGAATAAATAGTTTTATATTAAGTTATCATAAGAATTGAAGTTTTCTTTGCGTTCAACAAATAAATAAAGTTTTGATCCATTTATGACTGATTTGAAACAGTTATGAAAAACAAAAGCAATTTTGATGACAGAGTGGCCAACAAATTGTGTCCATTCTATATATTCTTTCAATTCATTTTTGATCCAAAAGTTGGTCCACTTGTGCTTCACATTAGTATATACTGTACTGTAATTACAGTGCAATTCATTTTGAATTCCAGTCTCATTCCTATCCTTTAATGACTTTGAGGCCCTAAAAGACACTCTATTTATATCATTAGTGTTTAAATGCAATCATTATCACAAGGAATACCACAAACGAAATCATAATTTTGTTGTTTTGAGTATTAAATTTCAATTAACAATATTTTTCAAATCAATTAATACATAATTGACACAAAACTTGCATTTAATCAAAAATATTATATCAAACGGAAAGACTGTTTTGAAATAGAAGGAAAGGCTTGTATTTTCAATCAGTTGTCTTTGGATGGGTTTGAGTAGAGAATCAAATACAAAGACAACAAATATATGTCTTAAAATAATACTAAATTTTATTTAAATTCTAAAAAACTCAAATAAAGTCATTATATTATAAATTGATTAATATTTTTAGTGAAAGTATTTCTCGAAATCGACTATCATTTAAAATATTATTTTTTTTTGTGTTAAACAATAATAAATTTATTATTTTATATATTAAACTGAAAGTTATTATCATTTCTTCACTTTATATAAGAAGTGATTTATTTATATAAAAATTGTTGTCAAAAAAATGTAATAATAATGAAATGATTTATTGAAATGAATTGATTTTAATGTTTGTATTCAATATTAAGTCATTTGAATATTTGATATATTATTACAAAAAGAGAGATATTTTGTAAGTATTTTGAGTTCAATAAATAGTTAAATAAGAAGTCAAACCCAAACAAAAAGATCGATAAAAAGGGAAATTTGAGTTATATTTGCCTTTTATTGTTATGTAAAGACAAATAATTGTGTGATTTGTCTTCATTTATAGTTATTTGTTTTTTTATAAACAGTTCTTAAAGAATAGTAAATCAAATTATCTTTAATTAAGTTTGCCTTAAATTATAACTTATAATAGGAATGGGAATAGAAGGCCAGGCATATATAAGAACTCCCGACAGACCCAAAAGACGGGCAAAAGAATGAATAAATTTATTAAAATTATGTAAATTCCTATTAAGTCGAGTCATGTAATGCAAAAACAAAACTATTTATAATAAGTTTTAACTAATTATAAGTTTTTGACCCAAAGTTTTATTCCAAATAATTAAATGAAAAGTTTGTTCAAAAAATTGAATTTTCTCTCAATTCATGCAAAATAATTGACTGAATAGTAATAAAATTTAAAGAGTTTATGCACTAATGGATAGATATTTATTTGATAAATAGATTGATATAATTTGTAGGCATTTAAAGGCAATCACTATTATAGCCTATAGTCTAATGATTAGTAGTCTGTGCTCTAAATACTGTTAATGGAAAGCCTAAGACCTAAGCCTATTATCATTTATATTTCTTAGTCTTCTCTAACATAAGCCAACATTAATCTAATCCCTGGTGTTTAGGCACATAAGACACCGGCATATAAGGCATCAACTCATTTGCTAACCAATTAACACAATGTCAGGACTGAAATGAGTTATCGTAAGCTAACGACTCCCTAATGTATGCTCGAAATGCCTGTGCAATACTTGTGCTGATGTTGGCTCGACTTCATTCGATACTTTGACCCCAAGGCTATAATAGTATTCACTTTTACAACACATCCGAGAGTTATAAAAAATGTTTGCATTCGATGGTCTGATGGCCTCTTCAGCTAATGTTCGCCTCTTTTCATGTTTTATGCGCTACTCTTTGCACAGACACTATCAAAGCTCACATATGAATCTCAAAACACTTTTGGGAATTACAACAAATATAGAGAATATATGTTTCACATAACTATTGATATTGCAATCTATAGGAGCTCTACAATAAATATACCAAATATAAAATATAATATAAAATCCAAAACGAGTGAAGAGAAGAGAAGAGCAGAGAAGAGCTGAAACCAAATGGAAATTTATAACTAAAAATATAGATATTTTGGCACAAAGTTTGGATTTATACTCAAATCATGTATGAGTTGTCGAATACAGACAAATGGCATAACATTTGACTCAAATATCACAAAATATCTAAAAAATATTTTCAAAAGTTTTTCTTTAAGAATATATAAGTTTGAAAAAAGCTTTTTCTAAACGTAAAACTCTTTGTTAATATTCAATGTTATTTCAAATCATATCTGAATTTTAAATCTTCTTTGAGATTGAGTTTCAACTCGATGGCAGAAATTCAAAAATATTATTTCTTGTTATTTTGTATGAATTTTTGATCAAATATTGATTGAATCGATTTTGCATTAGTTTTATATTAATGAGAATAAAATGAAAATAAAATCCAATTATTGTCAAAGTATTTATGAATCAGTGATCGATTGATTGCAAGTAAAGCAAATTTATACTACATTTCAGTGTTTGCTTATAATTAATATATGAATAATGTCTCAAATCATTAAATATTCATATATTTACAAAACTATTTATTTGTCGTTGTTTTTAGTTTTTATTTATTTCAAAATCGTTTGAAATAATTTCAATAAAACTTCAGTGAATTTGTAAATATTAACACAAATGACATTATTTATAATAGTTCTTATAAAGTCCAATAACCTTGCTAACATTACCCCAGGGCTAGCAAAGCATTTTCATTGAACTTTAAATCAAATTTAATTTTTGTTTAAACTTATTATTGAATTGAATTTTGTTTTATAAACAACAAAAATATAGAGTTATTTGAAATAAAAGTAAAATTGATTTTTCGTTTAAAATAACTTTTATTTTATGAAAAATTGAGCAAAACTTTTGTCATATATTTAATTAAATTTGTTTCTGTTAACAAAAAATAACAAAATAATTAATATTTGACGCTTTAATGAACAATATTTTTTGTTAATTATTTATTCAAATTTATATTTTTGTAATTGAATTAAATGGAAATACTCTATGGATTGGATATAAACTAAAATGCATTTGTTTTACAAAAAAGATTTTTGTTATTATTTACTAAACTTTTGTTGATATAAGAAAAGACCAATTCGTGAGACATTCCTTCAGTTGATTCAAAATTACTTAAATCTATAAAAACTTATTTTCTTTTTTCGTAATCAACTGTTTGTTACTTTGTTATACCCAGTGCTAAGTTGGCCACAACTGCACTGTAGTGTTATTCCAGTGCTGTTATAATCATTTGTATTGAATGGTTTATATATAGCCAAACAAAGTGCACATCATTTGTTGCACAAACCCATTGGGATCCGGATGTTCATTAAGCCTCGGCCCCAACACAATCTCGAGGGCATTCATAGTGTATATACCGCGGAGCCCTTCGGTCAGAACGGGCTGTAATATATGGTGCGTGAATAACATCGGCAGCCAATCCAATACTGAAAAAGTTCTTCTCTCTCTCTCTCTCTCTCTCTCTCTCTCTCTCTCTCTCTCTCCGATGTATTTAATTTTGGTCTTCATTTGTAAATCAAATTATTTATAATAAATGATATCATTTAATAAATGACTCATATTTTGAATATAGGTTTTGTTATCACAGAAAACAATATTAAAAGTTTGAATACATTTTGATTTGAATTAATAAAAAAAAATTATATTTCAATAATTCACAACAATTTGAATTTTCAATGAATTTTCGAATTAATTCAAATGGTATTTATGAAAATAAGCATGCACATTTACAAAGTACGGTACAGGTAGGCATAAACACATAAACTGAGCTTGATCAATATATTAGATAAACTGTTACTGTGTTTTGCAATTAATTATAAATTTATGTTTAAATAAAAAATGAGAAAAATTTTATTATTATTTGTATCGTTAAAATCGTTGAAACATTTTTACATAAAAAATATTCTTCGACTCTTTGTCGACTGTTTTATATTTTTGTTGAATAATTAATTTTGATATTTATTACGCAAAACAGATATTCCGGAGTGAGTAGTGTTTTAGGGAAATGCGATGAGCACTGGGATGCGAGTCTCCAAGGCTGAAGGGCTCGTATTTTTATTTTATGGGTTCTGAGAACATAACAAATATAATAATACGAGTCATGAGATTAGTCTTAAAGTATTTATGTATTCCTCCAAAGGATTAGTTATATAACGAGAACTACTTCTTCAGTGAAGCAATTATTGGGAGCTATTTTTGTGGCTTAAATGGCCAGACATGTAATTTGTAGTATTGCTAACGTCCAGACTATGGCCTAACCTGTAATCGACATAAAACACAATTGCAATCCAATTGCGACCATAACTTCATTGAAACTCTACACTCAATACTGTCTATTAATATTTGAAAAATTGCTTTTCATTTCAAATAATTTTATATTTATATTCATTTTGTTGTTGTTTTTGTGTCTAATTATTCACATAAAAACTTTTAAACGAATTACAGATTGAGAGACAATAAGACAATACTTAGTGGTTTGGGTAATGTCTGGTCTGTTGTCCAATCACTACTAATGACCAGCAAATCATTGATTAGTAAATACTAATTGTTTGACAAAAAAAAACTCAAGAATTGAATAGAAATTTAGTGTTTTGTAAATAATTTCGATGTCTATGGAGTGCCACCCATTATGAAAACACCTCAGACTCAGACACTAACTGTGCCCTCAGCCTCACAGTGAACACAAGCGCCTAATGATTGTGTGCACGGAATCGATAGACAAATGAATATAAAAGAGTCCATCGCTTAGACCTCAACAACAATTCATGATTATATTCACTACTAATGTCTTCACTTCTATTCAATTATTCTATATTTTCATTCATTTTTTTCATATTTATATTTTCGTTGCTTTTATTTCAACTTTAATTCAAAGTTTTTAATTATTTTAATTCATTTTTGTCATTCGTTTCTTTAATTTATCAAAATCTGATTAATTCTTCAAAAGTATTTTTATTAAAAAAAATAAAAACTTCTTTCAATGGCTTTCATTGATTGGAATTCATCAAAACCCCTGAGATTTGGGTTTTTTGTTATTTAATAAATGAGTTGTGATTTGAGTGAAAGTATATTTGAGTTAATAGTGTTTGCCTTCCCTTCCCTTTCCCTAATATACTATGGAATGCGAAATATATATATTTTTTTTGTTTTTAATTTTTCTTCTCATCATTTATTAGAGCCAACTGTTAGTCCGTTAATGAGTTAGGACCGACTGTTCCCTTCCCTCCTCCCAACCAATTGGTTGAGAAGCAGATGGATATTAAAGTGGAGTTTGTGTTCATTTGAGCTTTAAATGACTTTCAAACGATTAACTCATATAAAGAGTATCACAAAATTGAGCCAAAAAATACATATATAACAAAAATAAGGCCAGACATGGGCTTTAATGCCTGCGCTCATGAATAGAAAATTATTGTAATCGTTGTGTCGATTATTAAAACAAAAATCAAAAGTTAAACTCATTTTCCATTAAAACTATTCAAGTAATAGATGTCTAATTAGTTGTTTTAATTTGAGATAATTGTCTACATTTATAGTTAAGAACTGCTCTCAAATGACAACACATTTCCCAACATATAATAAATTGCTTATTAATAATAATTGAAAAAATATTATATATTTTTATTTTATTTATTTTTCATTTTAACTGCTCTTCTCTTCTCAGCCATTCATTCACTTTGAGAGCCAACTATTAAATACAATTTATAGCATTTCGTCTAAATATCTTATGTGTTGAATAAATGCTGAGAGAGAGAGAGAGAGAGAGAGAGAGAGAGAGAGAGAGAGAGAG
>JAQIXR010001342.1:0-13246 GCA_034700825.1 Quadroppia sp. Gr-Ori-00064
TGCGACGACTTATTGGAAGTACTGATCAATTGTCTGCCATTTGAAGACAAATTCAGACTAAAGTCAGTCTCAAAACAATTCAGATTCTGTGCGAATAATGTCATAAAAAGAGAGACTGTTCTCATGATTGACAGAGATGTCAGAACTGACACAAGAATATGCAAAGCGTTAGTTAATAATGAGGAAAATGTATATAAAGTATCCATCAATTCAATGACAACTGTTTTGAAGACAATGACAAACATAAGAGAAATCCATTTCGAAGAACATTTATTCTTCGATAACGAAAACGATGTCTTGAATGTTATTACAGATGATTGTTGTCTTTTGCGGTCATTTGTCTTCAACTTCGACATCGGCGCCGGAGAAGTGATTCAACGTTTTGGACAAAAGTTTGGTCAGAGTTTGAGATCATTTCAATACTACTCCTTATAATGCCATTGATTTGTGGCCATTACTGAAGGAGTGCAAGAATTTGGTCTCACTTTCGGGCAATTATCTCAATTGTTTCGACCAATTGGTGGCAAACAATCCAAATATCACTCATTTGGACATCAATTCAGTTGTTTGTCTTAAACTTGTCTCTCAATTATCAAAAAATTTGCCAAAACTTCAGAATTTGTCGATTGATGTCAAGAACTTGTCAACGAGTGCTGACGAAGACATTAAAACGATTGCCACGAATTGCAAACAACTAAACAGTTTTCACATCAGAACTGACATTATATTCAATGAAAATCAAATGATGTTTTCGTTTCATATCATAAATGACATTAATTTAAGTGCAAATCGATTGGTGTCTTCATTCCAACACTTCCGACATTTGCGTCGATTGAGTGTTGAGTTAACAATAAATTTAGTCAAATCTGAAGATCTAGACATCAATTGTCTCATTGATTGCCATCAATTGACTCATTTGAAGCTAAGTTATGATATCATTTCAGACACAACTCTCGCAAACATCGCACACATTGTTCCCAATCTTCGCTGTCTTCACATCGAAAGGACTCGATCCCACATAACGGACAGTTCGTTGATAGCTGTGTCGGCGCTGAAGAACTTGCGATCATTGCATCTATTGGGTAATGACTCTCTTCTGGTAACGGATGACGGCTTCAAACCACTCCTCGACAGCTGCCCTTCTCTCAGGAAAGTCACAATCAGTGGTAAACTCCACTTCACTCGTGAGTCCATCGACGCTATCGTCAAAAAGGGGTTGAAATTCCCGATAATTAATTTCGTATACGAATTGCGAGGAATTAAATTCCAATTCTATAGCGCCGTCGAATCTGTTCGAGGAATGACTAACATTAGACTATCGTATTCATTATTGAACTGGAATGGATGGGTAGTCCTACTGTCAGCACCCGACCCTATCATATGTGCTCCTGAGCTCAAACACCAATAAATCATATCTTTGTTAATGTTTGCCCTTTTTTCAAACATCAGAATATTCTTTAAATTTGTTTATTTTATAAAATTCTTATATTTTATACGAAATATAATTGAAATCAAAATTAAATTATTGTTAAATTGAAAATAAAATTACATTTCATTTGAAAATACTGTAAAAACTTTTTTCTCATTTTTTTTAATCAAAAAATCAATGTTTAATTGAATTTAATATTGTGTACAAAATATGTGCAAAACTTATATTTCATTCAATTAAATAATAAATTATTAATTTTATTGCTATTAAAAGATCTAAAACTTTTTATCACATTTTAATGAAAACAATATTTGTATTAAAATATAATTATTTTTCATATGAATTAAAGTCAAAAACTAATGTATTTTGTGTTTGACTTTCGATATGTATTACAAAAGAGGTTTTCATTACAAAAATGTTTCAAAGATTGAGATTATGTTAGACTTCTTGAGAGTCGGAATCATCTGAATTGAGATTATGATCATTTGGTTGCCATTGATTGAGTGAATCCATTGGTGAAGAAGTGAAACAATTGACCAAAAGTGATGAAAATGATTACAATATTTGATGTCCAAAACCAATCGATCGCTTATATGAAGCAATTATTCCAACGCTTCCACTTCTTGGCCATAGTTGTGAATTCGTGGATAATTTTTGTAACAAAACTTTTGTCTGATTTGGTTTTTATTATGAAATGAATAACACATAAAAAGTGTATAAGAAATGAAGAAAAGATTTCATTGAATTCAATGTTAAAAATGTTTTTTGTTTTACTTTACGAAAACTTTTGTCTCGAATAACCTTTAAGTGAATCTCAACATTGAATTCATTGTAATGAAAATACAGTGCAAACCATAACCACCAAATCATATGCAAATGACACTTAATGTTTGATAGATGTCTGGGCCGAACACTACTCTATGTGGAGGACAGGGATGAGGAGAAGCTCGAGATCATCGGTGTCTAATGAAACACAAATGAGTTCTCAAGGAATGGCATCTTTTAGGCCTTATATTTTTGGAAACAATTTTTATCAAAAATCTTATTGTATGCAAACATGTATTAAAACAATTAAAAGGTCGCGAGAATTGAAATTCATTTCAAAAATCCAATTAAATTCAAAATAAGAACTGTTTGACATTTGAAGTGATATTGCATTTAGTGGTCAGTAATGTCTTCACAGAAAATATCAAAACAAGACAATAGTCTTGAAATGATAACATTTAGTCTTTCCGACGACTTATTGGAAGTACTGATCGATTGTCTGCCATTTGAAGACAAATTCAGACTAAAGTCAGTCTCAAAACAATTCAGATTCTGTGCGAATAATGTCATAAAAAGAGAGACTGTTCTCATGATTGACAGAGATGTCAGAACTGACACAAGAATATGCAAAGCGTTAGTTAATAATGAGGAAAATGGATATAAAGTGTCCATCAATTCAATGACAACTGTTTTGAAAACAATGTCAAACATAAGAGAAATTCGTTTTGAGAGAAAATTATTCTTCACTAACGAAAACGATGTCTTGAATGTCATTACAGATGATTGTTGTCTTTTGCGGTCATTTGTCTTCAACTTTAACATCGGCGCCAAAGAAGTGATTCAACGTTTTGGACAAGAATTTGGACAGAGTTTGAGATCATTTCAATACTTTTTGGATAATACCATTGATTTGTGGCCACTACTAAAGACGTGCACAAATTTGGTCTCACTTTCGGGCGATTATATCAATTGTTTCGACAAATTGGTGGCAAATAATCCAAATATCACTCATTTGAACATCAATTCAATTGTTTGTCTTAAACTTGTGTCACAATTATCAAACAATTTGACAAAACTTAAGAATTTGTCGATTGATGTCAAGTTGTCCTCGAGTGCTGACAAAGACATGGAAGCGATTGCCACGAATTGCAAACAACTGAAGAGTCTTGACATAAGAATTGCCATTAAATTCAGTGCAAATCAATTCATGTCTTCATTTCAACACTTCCAACGTTTGCGTCGATTGACTGTTGACTTAACAATATATTTCGTCATTTCTGAAATTCTGGACATCAATTGTCTCATTGGTTGCCATCAATTGACTCATTTGACACTCAAATACACAGCCATTTCCGACACAACTCTCGCAAACATCGCACACATTGTTCCCAATCTTCGCAGTCTTCACATCGAAAGGACTCGATCCCACATAACGGACAGTTCGTTGATAGCTGTGTCGACGCTGAAGAACTTGCGATCATTGCATCTCTCGGGTTATAACTCTCTTGTGGTTACGGATGACGGCTTCATACCACTCCTCGACAGCTGTCCTGATCTCAGGAAAGTCACAATCGGTAGTACACTATACACCTCTCCCGAGTCCATCGACGCTATCATCAAAAAGGGGCTGAAATTCCCGAAAATGGATTTCGTGTACGAATTGCGAGATATTAAAGTCAATTTTCATCCTTGCGGACAGTTCTTTAGCGCCGTCGCATCTGTTCAAGACATGGCTAACATTAGACTATCGTATTCATTGGTTGGCCTATGGGCTGGTAGACCAACTGTCAGCACCTGACCCTCTCATATGTGCTTCTGAGCTCAAACACCAATAATTCATATCATTAGTAATGTTTGCCCCCTTTTTAAGGGTATAGTTTGAGTCAAGCATCAGAATATTCTTTTAAATTTTTTTATATAAAATTCTAGTATTTTATGCGAAATATAATTGAAATCAAAAATAAATTAATGTTAAATTGAAATTAAAATTACATTTCATTTGAAAAATAAAAACTTTTTTCTCATTTGAATCAAAAAATCAATGTTTAATTGAATTGAATATTGAGTACAAAATATGTGCAAAACTTATATTTATATCATTTCTTAGATTTCATTCATTTTTATAATTTTTATTTCAATTTCAATTATTTTTTATATGAATTAAAGTCAAAAACTAATGTATTTTGTGTTTGACTTTCGATATGTATTACAAAAGAGGTTTTCATTACAAAAAAGTCTCAAAGATTGAGATTATGTTAGACTTCTTGAGAGTCGGAATCATCTGAATTGAGATTATGATCATTTGGTTGCCATTGATTGAGTGAATCCATTGGTGAAGAAGTGAAACAATTGGCCAAATGTGATGAAAATGATTGCAATATTTGATGTCGAAAACCAATGGATCGCTTATATGAAGCAATTATTCCAACGCTTCCACTTCTTGGCCATAGTTGTGAATTCGTGGATAAGTTTTGTGACAAAACTTTTGTCTGATTTGGTTTTTATTATGAAATGAATAACACATAAAAAGAGTATAAGAAATGGAAAAAAGATTTCATTGAATGAAAAAATGCTTTAAAAATCCAGTAATAATATTCAAAATGATTTAGTACATAATGAAAATGTTATTGTGGAGGCGCCGGGTATCGATCCCGGTACCTCTCGCATGCTAAGCGAGCGTTCTACCATCTGAACTACGCCCCCTATATTAGTTTCCCTTGCTTAAATAGCGCACTGATTTGTGGGCACACTTTGAAGGCATTAGTTTATGATTGACATATAAGAGGGCAGTAGAGTATGTGCAAGGTTATGTTTGTCATTATTCTATCAAGAATTCTACATATTATCAGTAAATTGTCATTGTTTATAAAGATTTATATTCATGTTAATAATCATACAATCTGAGCAAGGTAATATTTTTCATAGTATGGTATCGTTTGAAACAATATTCGCATTATTTTAAACACTTTAAATAAAAGTCTTTAATACGAATAATCACCTCTAGGTCATAATCGGCAACAATGATCTTGGTTATTTCAATTACAGTGTTAGGTTATGTTTAAAAAAAATTTTCTTTTCGTTGAATAATGAAAAGTATTTTTTGATATTCTATTGTTATCTTCAAAATCAAAACCCATTCATAACTGACAAACAATTTTATAATAATAGCCGAGAAATAATAATTGATTGAACGGACAGTTCGTTTATAACAAGAAATTATTGCTTTCAAAGGAGAGAGAGAGAAAAAAATGCGAACAAAAAAATCTTTTAATCTCTACCTTTGAAATAGAGATTCCTCTGAAGAATGTCTTCAGACATGAAATTACAGAATAGGATAACATATGAACTCTAATAAAAAGTTATTAAATATGAAATATTTGTCACTTTTAACAATAGCTGAGCACCAATAGGTCAAGACCTCACACGGTGGTCAGCCTGTGGGACAGCGTGAAGAGCACCGGCAGCACACACACACCTGCCCTACATATGACTTATAATAAATGGCATAACAATAAACAAGAGAAAAAGGCAGTGATTTCAAGCCATAAGAGTCTTCTCTGTCTCTGTGTTTGTGAGGCATAAAAAAAAGAGTCGAATCAATCATAATTAGGTTCTGGTTCTTCTCCTATAGGTATCTGTGCGCTCAAAACACATTCGCACACTCCACACAAAACTGGCCGTGCTCTTCAGGAATGGCAATTATCGTTAGCTCTTCAGCACTGGCATTGCAGGTGCTAACGAAAAAATAGCGATATTTTTATTTATCTATTTATTATTGTTATTATTTATGTGTTTTTGAAGCGCACCGGAATATTATGTGGGGAACGACACCACTATGATATGATGGTGGAATGGGGGGCATAGACACTATCGTTATCTCTTATGTGTTCAACTCATTGCCTTCAGAAAGTCTGCCCCGAAAAGGACCGGCAGTTTTGAAATAGTAATTTTTGTCAGTCATTTCACACCAGAAGTAATACTAAAGTGATATTCATTTCTCAATTCTCTTCAAATTTATTGCTATATTATTGACGATTTTCTATACTATAGTCCAAACTATGTGTGTCTTTGACCCCATCATCGCTAATAAAGGGGTGAGAGGTCTGGTATGTCTGTCCTCTGGCGTGTGTGCAGTCGATGATAATAATTGTAATGATTTTACGGTCGAATCCTTTTATTATAATAACATAAAACATATTTTTAATGCAAAAAATGTTTTCATTAAATTCGCTGAAAATATATAAAAATTAAAATTAAATTTTTTTATATAAAAATATAATTTATTTTTAATAATAAAAAATATTTTTATATTATTTTAAGTTTTATATAATTTTTATTCGTTTAATAAAATACAATATTATAGCTATGGATGTGTTAAACCCATTACCAGGAATGGACTGTCGGACAAAAGGGAGTCATAAAAGAAGAGTCAGTTAGTCTCCATCGGCTCCTGGATGTTGTGTCCGAACACTTCCGAAGCCAATAAATACATCCCATTTGTAGTGGGAGTCAAATGAAGAAAAGACTTTCGATATATTGAAGTCAATTGTGAAGAGAAATAAAGAGAAATTTAATTCAATGAATGACTGAAAAGGAGTTTAAAAGAAGTGGAAAAATAAGAGAAATATCATTGAAGTGAATAAAGCGATTGATTTCTTCAGCACTGATACTACAGGCGCTGTTGTTTAGGCCACTAAAGGGCAGATGATCTGCAAATAGTGGCTATAAATTATCCCCTTTTCAAATGAAATAATAACCACCTTAAAAGGCCTACCAGTGCCTATGAGAACGTGCACATCGTTAACGAAAGGCACACATAATATATAAGGCACTAAAATGTATATTAAACTGAAGGCACGCGCTTTGGGGCACGTGTTTGGGCACCAAATGTGTTGTGCACTCATTTATTTCTACATATTCATAGCCATAAGGGCTTCAGGTATACATTGTGTGTGTATGTGCTCTTTCTGTGGGAATGGCTGGTGTGAGGAGGCCTTCATAGCCATAAATTTTGGTCAAAAATATATTTCTTCCGAATTAGTGTTTAATGACTTTTTGCCCGAAAAATATCAATACATATAATAGGCTTTGGGTTTATATTCTTTCCTTCACTACAGATATGTAAATAAATCACTCAAAAAGCGAAACACATTTTCACTGACTTTTGAAAACCAATTATTAGTTATGAAAATTAGTTTCGAAGAAAAAAAACACAATAAATGACAACATTTTAATGGCTTTCGGTTAAAAGTCAACACATAAACAAAAATCACATTAACTGTGAAAATGTTTTTGTAATCAATTTAGTTGTAAATGAATTTCAATATTTATAACAATTTTTTTTCGCAAACATTAAAAATTTATTTGATTTTTATTCCGATCTAATGATTATAATTATCGACAATTCTGTGAACAAAATTGATTTATATCTACTGTTCCGCAGAAATGCTAATCAAAGCCATAACTCAAAAAATAATGAATTTTTTGTTTAACTAAAGAAACAATTCTTCGAAATTATTGCATAAATAACACAATTGTTTAATGAAATTTCAAATGAAAATATATTTACATAAAAATTGTCATTAAATGTAATGAATATTCTTTAATTTGCAATAAAATGATGGATAAGTAGATAATTGGCGACAATGGCGCACAGGTAGCTAAAGACGCCCCTATTGTTCATCGGGAACAACTCATAGCAATAGAAGCCTATCTCCGGACCGGACAGTCGTTCGATGAATTGTTGCACTTTTAATCTCTCATATAAAGTGGGACTCATTTTAGCGAAGAGTCGGTACAGAATTGAACGGCTCTTATGGGCGGCTTTGGTAACGGAGGCGCACATGTAGCTCATCATAAACATTTGGGTGACCAGAATTAATATCGAAATACCCCTGAAGACCCGAAAATAAGTGTTGGTGCGTTTGTCGAAGATCATGAACAGGGATATGTTGATGACAGGCGTCGCGCCGTAGTATGAGATGAAGATTACATATTTGAAGAATACGTTCACTTCTTCTGTCCATTTCGTAACCACATTGTGTCTGACGATTGCACTCAAGATCTGTTTGACATTGTTTTCAGTAATCGATGTCTCGATTTGTTCATTGATTTCTACGAATTGATATCTGAGGTAAAGTGTGGTCAGTATCCAAATGGTTACGCCGCACACGATGTAAGTGAATCCATGGAAATTCCAAATGAATGTAAGAATGAGCCAAAATGTCATAGCTATGAGTGACATGTCGTCTCTGTTGGCGGAATAGCTCTTCAGCGCCGACGACAATACCATTCCGAAAGTCATTATAAATAACGAGAATATCGTTTGCTTTAAAATATATCTCGAAATGAATGCCGACTTTGAGTACAGTTGTCTCTTGTGATGGCTATTCAAGTGATAGACATCTGTTTGTCGCTGAAAATCATTAAGTATTTTCAATGCGTGAAACTTTCCATTGGATTCCATGTACTGTCCTATCGATGAGATGATAGACATAAAGAAGGTCGCGTTCGCTATAAGACTGCATATGATTCTTGAGTTCGACAAGAATGAGAATGTGTCCGACAGTAGGTATTTGACACGAGGGCTGTCGGTAAAGACCAGAGCCCCACATCGCACCGAAAGGACCATAATTGCAATATTAAACGACCAGATAATCGCTGTTCGAGTCTTGGATTTTTTACCAGTGCTGTAGTCATGGAATGTCGTAGAAATGAATACATAATAATTTTCAATGAATTTCTCAATCTCTTCGAAGCTTTTCGCTGTGAATGTGGTTTTGGCGGAAATGGAGTTATTTTTCTTAAACAACTTTAAGATTGCATTTTTTGCACTGATTTTGTCAATTGTTTTCTTTCGTAAACACTGACGAAATGCAAACTTTAGTCTTGCGATCAATGATAAGAGTTTTGCGAATAAATATGAAATCATTAAACCTATGAAATGAAACACATTTAACATTTTATATAACAATCAGTGAATGAGATCTAAAACAAAGCGAATGATAAAAATAAAGTCTTATTTTAAAATATTTTTTCTAACTTTAAATTCATAAAAAATACATTTTTTTTTGTTATTATATTTTAAATTATTTTTGTCTTTATTTTTAAAAATAAAACAAACGATAATTTCTTCAATTTATTGATTGGTTTTCTTTTGTTTCAAATAATAAGTCTAAAAATGACTTTTATTTAACAATAAATCATTCAATAATCGCATCATTAATGACATCAATGAAAATATTTTTTTGAAAACGTCTTTTAATGTAAAAGTAATTCTTAAAAAATGTCTTATTTTTGAAAATGCATTCAATTTTTATGAGATAAAGATTTTCAAAATAGTTGTGTATTTTTTAAAATTTATTTATCGATCACTTCGTTAATGAATAACTGAATGAAAAATAACATGAATTCTCAGAGAAGAGTACACTTGAAGTGACGAAATTCAACGGCGACTATAGTTATGAAACGATGGCCAAAATGACATATTTTGAGACATGGGTTACAGAGACCCATAGAATGTATCCCCGATAACACCCTCAGAAGAATACACATTAGATTTGCATTAAATGTTTATTTAATTGACATTTCATTGAATTCATATTCTCTAAAACATGTGACAATTCCCAAAGGAATGCCAAAAAAATAATCGATTAGTCCTTGAATTAAACATAAAATTCAAAGAATTTATTAAAAAGTAAAAGTATTTAAAATAGTAGTTAAAAATGCTTTTAATTATTAATTTAAAGTTAATTTTGTTAAAGAATTCTTAAGTAAAATTTGATTAAAGAATTTGTTTGAAATGGATTTGAATTCATTGTATATTTTATTAGCGCTTTTGATTGCACTTTATTTGTAAGCATTTCATGCAATATATGTTTAAATACAAACATTCATTCAATTGTTTCATCAGTTATTTGATCCGAAACTTTAATTACTGGAAATGCCGTGGCCTTAAAGGCGACAAACCTATCGTCTTCTTCGGCACTCTATGGAAAATATTTTTCAATTCCATACAGGAATGGAGTTGTGATAACGTTGTCAAATACGGCAAAATATATGGGTTTTTCACAACTGTGTCATTTAAAGTCATTTCCCAATAACTCTGTCATATATTTGCAGACAATTTCTCGGCGATCGACCCGTTCTGATGATAGCGGACCCGGAATTGGTTAGGGATATGACTATCAAACACTTTCATAACTTTGTCGATAGGAATGACTTGTTTTCCGGAGACTCATTACATGATAGGTCGCTGATTCATCTTAAGGGGGATGAATGGAGAAAAATGCGATCAATAGTAAGAAATATTTTTGAGTGTGAAAATGTCATAACTGTGAGCGCATGGACTATATGTCAGGTCAGTCCAACGTTTTCAAGTGGGAAAATGCGAAAAATGCATCCAATGATCATTGATTGCGTTAAGAGATTAGAGGAATGTTTGGGGAAAGGCTTAAATGAAGGCATGGATGAAATTGAATTGACTCAACTGATGTCAAAACTATCTATGGATGTGATCGCTTCGTGTGCTTTCGGGACAGACATCGATGTCTACAATGAAGACAAACCGAATGAGTTTGTGACAAATGTTCAAATGGTATTTCGCGGCACATGGAAGATGTGGACAACAATGTTGCTGATGGTTATGTCTCCACCACTTCTTCGATGGACAGGACTTCAAATATTTGAGCCAAAAGCGAAAGAGTTTTTCAAATCTGCTGTGAGTTTAATATACAGTCGTTTCGAGTGTTTGAGAATTTTTAACAATATTTTCATTTGATATTTGAATGCATTTCAGATCAAAACGATTATAACGAACAGAAAGTCAGAGAAAGTCAAACGTAACGACTATTTGCAACTCATGATTGAAGTGCAGAATAAGGCCTTGGACTCCGTGGAACAGGAGGTCGACGAGGATAACATGGAAAGGCTATACGGAAAGAACACCAGCGATGTGTTGGTGACCAATAAACTCAATGAAGAGCTGTCAGACGACGACATTCTCGCCACTTCTTTCATATTCTTTGTGGCCGGTTATGAGAGCACATCCGCTTTGCTCTCACATGTCTTCTACTTTCTGGCACTCAATGAGAACTGTCAGCAAAAACTATACGAAGAAGTGATGCAATTCGACGGCGATTACAGCTATGAAACGATGGCCAAAATGCCATACTTGGAGGCATGTATTGCGGAGACCCTTAGAGTATACCCCCCTTTGGCAGCCAACGTACGACTCGCTGCCGAAGAATACACTTTAGGTTTGAAATGAATGTCTATTTCATTGACAACTCATTGGAATCGCATATTTCCTAAAACAGGTGACACCGGTATTACTGTTCCCAAAGGAATGTTTGTCAACTTCGAAACCTATGCCATACATCACAGCCCCGAATACTATCCCGAGCCCGAGAAATGGGATCCGGAAAGGTTTATGCCTGAGAACAGACACCTGTTAACCCCTTATACATATATGCCCTTCGGTTTGGGTCCACGAAATTGTGTGGGAATGAGATTCGGGTTAATGGAGGCCAAGACAGCCATCACTTATTTGGTACATAATTTCAGATTCTTCAGGACATCCAATACGACATTTCCCCTGAAATTAATGAAATTTGAGTTCTTCTTAAAAACAGGGGTAAAAAATGTTGGAATTGAATGGAGAAATACATTGAAATAATTACTTATAAATTAAATGTAGTAAAACAGAGCACTGTATCAGAACATTTTAAGGGTGTTCCACAGATAAGGGCTCATAATAGCGCCGGTGCCTTCACATAGAGTATATAATTTCATACAATAATTATTAACTTTACTCCAAAAAAGATGTAAAACATTATTAAAGTCAGTATTAATTAAGAATATTTTTCAATTTCAATCCCTTTCCGTTTGTAACTATTTTTCAATTATGTTTGAAAGTTATGTTTATTATATATTTTGTAATTATTTAACAAAAATTGTATTTATTATTATTATTTTTAATGACAAATATGTCTCTAATAATACAATGTCTACAAAACACTTGTTTTGCAATTATATAAAAAGTATTTCAATTAAAAATATATTCCTATAATAATAATAGACTTCAATCCCTTTCCCATCACTTTATGACATGAATAGTGTTTGAGTTCATTTGAAATCAATTTAAAAATCAAATTAAAAATCAAATTTTATTCATTGAATTGTGTTTTTTTGTTTTTATTATACAATATTAGACTTTAGGCATGGCTTCAGCCGCTGGCATCGGTGCTGCTGCTCCTGGCATCGGTGCTCCTGCTGGTGGCATCGCTGCTGGTGACGCTCCTGGTGCTCCTGCCTTTGCTATACCAGGGGCCGCAGGGGCACCAGCATTGATTTGAGCCTTATTAGCTAGATCATCAGTTGGTTTACCACCTTGGCCTTTATTATGTCCTCTACCCTTCCTGTGCTTATGTCCCTTTCCTCTACCTCTCTTACGGCCGCCGTCATTGTCATCCGCGATATGTCGTTTTTGGGCTGAAGTAATGATAAGGAACGGTATTTTAGAGCAATTACGAACCACTTCTCACACATACCCTCAATGTTGTCGACGACAAACACCAACAAAATCATCGCAATTGCGAACAAAACGAACAGCTTTTGGTTATTCATTATTGGGCTTCAGTTTTAAGTGAATCTCTTCTCGAAATCAAATGAAATTATTAAATATATTTTACTCTCATTTATATACGAAAATTCATTCGCTTTTTTGGTCACGAAATCTCATTCAAAGAGATATTGATTCAGTTGTAAATCACATCCGAATTTGAATGTCACGAAAGATATAGATTATGACAATAAGACAAAGAGAATCAGTTGTGCAATGATTAGCAGTTAAGGGAATGGAAAATTATTGTACTTGGTTGTGCTCTGGGTAACATTAAGCGAAACTTATGTCAACAGAATATTCTAGCAATTATTGTATTGTAATTTTGATACAATAGACAGAAATATGATTCAAATACAGTTCGGACTCGATTTAAGAGACCCCTATTTAAGTAAAACCTCGATATAAGGCATATGAATTGAAAGCACCGA
>JAQIXR010001343.1:0-13229 GCA_034700825.1 Quadroppia sp. Gr-Ori-00064
AGAGAGAGAGAGAGAGAGAGAGAGAGAGAGAGAGAGAGAGAGAGAGAGAGAGATTTGTTTAGATTAATAGTGAAGCGAAAAAAATGTTATATTCGTTAACATTAATCAAATCCGAGGACTGGAACTGACGGTAACACTGGTATGAGGTAAGGGTGAACTGAATTATATAAAGATAGTAATATTGTCGTTGCTCTAAGCGTCAGAATGCATGGAATCCCCCTTTTTTGATAAGCTGTTCGCATACCCCCCTTATTATACTATTATTGTGTGGTAATCAAAGGCAAAGGCAATCCGACGCAAGCTTTAAGGTTGAGACGATATTTTGGATAC
This sequence comes from Quadroppia sp. Gr-Ori-00064, assembly GCA_034700825.1. Classification (NCBI taxonomy): domain Eukaryota; kingdom Metazoa; phylum Arthropoda; class Arachnida; order Sarcoptiformes; family Quadroppiidae; genus Quadroppia; species Quadroppia sp. Gr-Ori-00064. The sequence continues at coordinate 331 of JAQIXR010001343.1, forward strand.
AGTGCTAAAAATTAAGTGTATTTCCAAAATAGACGGATATGTGTTGTGTGTGTAAAACACTGTAGTTTGAGATTTCAGTTTATGATTAAAGGCTTTCTCATACCCGCCCCGTCACGGGCTGGTCATTGCCAAGTGGAGAGAGAGACGGCTTTCTCGCTCACAATCTATCCCTAATTCTGCAAAACTATTGCCAAATGCTATTAAATCTAAACATAATGTTGTGATTGAAAGCATAATTCAAAAAAAGTGTTTCGTTTGGAGACTATAATTGAAGCCAAAAATCTTATTCAATTCATTGCAATTCATTCGACGTTTTAATACATAAGTAATACTTCTTACGAATAGTTATCATATCTTTGGCTCTCAATTCATTGCAAAACAAAGAGCAACAAAAATAATGGCAAAAAAGGTTTTTATGCTTTATTTTTGAGATTTTCATTTTAAGAACAGCAAGAGTTAGGGATATCTTTCCCAAAACAGTCAGACGTTTCTCTTATTTTATATATTTTTCAATTCATTTTATTTTATTATTTTTCTTATTTAGTCTTTTTTTGATAAGTTGTCTTCAAAGTCAGAATTGACTTAAAATTTGTAATTTTCATAAGAAAAATAAGAGACAAAAATTGAAAAAATAAAACTCAAATATAAGTTATATATTTTTGTTAAAGAAATATAAGAAACGAATGAAAAATTAATAGCATTTCACAGCAATATATATAAGATATATAATCATTGAAAGATTGCCAAACCTTGTAATCCCTGAGCGAATGGGGTATGTGTTGGTGATGAACTGGTTCTGGTTCTCGAGAATATTGCACAGATTAGACACATTGGCATTAAATTCTTTGAGTCAAAAACCAAATCAATGTCTTATGGAAAACGACTAAACAATAAAATATCTTATTTTTTGAGCAAAAAAAGTATATATTTTTACTAAAGAATTAAAATTTTCAAATCCTTTGGAAATAATTCAAAATTTTATTCTTACATACATTTTGAAAAATTCTTATTTCCATTACTTTTCTACCTGTGCTTCGAATTAATCTCTGGGCAAATACAGCACTGAATATACTGTATGGTATATAGTGAAGGATATGTCACGAAATATGTTTTGATATTTTTTTCTCTACAATTGCCTGACTATTGCTGTGAAAAAGATGTATAAAATAAGAATCAATTATTCAATTCGTTTTTTTGAAATTATTTTTTCAAATCTAAAAGTCATTAATTATATTATTTCTCTCTCTCTATCCCTTCAGAGACCGTTTGCCACTCGGATCAACATTTTTTATATATAGTTATTCGTGAAAATAATTGACTTTTTCTTAGTGTAAAAAATCTTTTGTGAATAAAATGTTTTTCAAAAATATATTTTTAATTTTTATTATTATTTTCTACACTTTTCTTCACACTTTAAAACCAAATATCTTTTTATTTTCTTTAACTTCGAGTCATTGACTCGTTTTAAGTCATCGAAAGAAGATTTTTAAAATTGTATATATATTTTAAAATATATTTATTTGTTTTTTACGATTAGACACAACTGTAATGATTGTACACTTTTTAAAGTCATTTTTGGTTTCTTAAAGTCTTTTTATTATCACCGGTGTTGAGGACAGGGAGAGAAAAAAATTCTCTACACTAACTATCAGTATATTATAGGCACCGAACTATAAGATAAGGTCTAATTCAGCCCAAGTTTATTGACTATTTCTAATGACTTTTTGAGCAGAAATTAAGTCTTCCATAACTTCAATGGTTTTCCTATCAATCCTTTGGCAGTAATTTTTTTTTTTGAGACTCATTTTATATATATTTAAAGTGTTTTTTAAAAATCTTTACTCAAGTGTTTCAATAAAGAGACACTTAATCGTGAAATAAATAATTAATTTTAATTATTTATTATTATTATTCATAACATTATTTCACTTTATTTACAATTTGAGAGCAAATCCGAAACTAATGCTAATCTGTAATGAAATTCACTGTAAAATAAACTCTAATGTAATCGATATCACAGTTAAGATATCTAATTAGTTGGGAATCACTTGTAGTTCTTTACCATAAATTTGCATTTTTCGAGGGGGATGTCATGTTATGTGTGCCTATGAGTGAGAGTGAATGCATTTCATTTATGTTTGCATACATTTCTCGCATCCAATGCCTTGAGTTTGTGTTAACCGCCAAATAATATCGAATTAAATGATAGCTAAAAATATTTTTAGCTCAACAATAATCACAAATCGCACCGACAGTATATCAACAGCCGAGGAGATAATCGGCGCCGAAGACGAGTATAAGTCCTTCAATAAAAATCAAGTTAAACGTTGAGCCGATTATATAAAGGCATTCATTATTTTAATTATTTTTTCTGTCTATTGGGTCAATGAAGACGTGTTTGGAAATACAAAATAAATTACCTTTTTTTGGCCAAAAGAATATCTCTTCTGATTATATCGTTTCGTAAGACTTCCCAATCGTTTAATCAAAGAGAAAAAACGATTGAAAAGACATTTAAATTTTGGATTTTAAGGAATGTCTTTCATTTGATTTCTACAACTGAAAGCCATCGCAACAAAAATGATGACAACTTTTAGGGATAAAATTGTATGACTTTTTTGTTTGTATTGAATAAACTGTTAATACTATTAGACATTGAAATAGAGTTCTGTAGTTCTGTCTGTTGTGCGGAACATAACATTCAGACTATAGTCTATTAGAATATTATTAACATTCAGTTCACACAAACCATTCAAATATTTTGCAACTAAAAAGAGTGGATATAAAAGGCATATAAATTCACAGCCATAACATCGGAACCGTTGGTTTGGCAGACGCTTTGGGGTCTCCAACACATCCAACGCACGTAACTCTGGGGTCAGATATATAGCAAATGAAGCAAATGATTGCATATATAGAGAGTGAGCCATAAATACAATTATGTATCTGTTTTGGCCATTAAACACCTCTGGGACACACTATTTATTACTTATAATATTTGTTTCAATTTCTACCCTTATATTGAATCAGTTGTGCTGGCAATCAGGGGCTTAGAGTTCAACAAATCAGACGAACGTCTCATTTAAATGTAAAACTTTTATATCAATCGGTTTTTTGGCCGAAAATAAGTTACAGAAAAAACAAAAATTTTATTTAGTCTCGAATTGAAATTATTATTCAAAAAAAATCAAATAATATTTTACATTTCAATTGAATTTTCAAATGAAATAAAAGTTTTTATTTTATTTTCAAAATAATATATATATATTTCACCTCAACATTGAATATCTCTTTTTCTCTCTCATTCACAACAAATCCATTCATGAAAATAATTAATGAATTTTTCAAAATAAGAAAATTATATATAAATAAAAATCTCTCAAAAATTAGAAGAAAATATATTATCGTTTTTGTTGTTTTCATATTATTTTTCGCACTTTTTTTTTAGACAAATCTCTCACACATTGAGAAAAAGAGATATAAATTCAAACGAAAGAAAAATATTTTAGTACTGAAGAGGAGAGAAAAAATTGTTTTACTTTTGTTTTTTTTGTCTTTTATTCCTTAGTTTCCATTCAAAAAATCGAGGCAAGAATTTTAAAATTCTTATCCCTAAAAATATATATAAAAGGGGGAGAAAAGAGTTTTTAATCATTTTTAATGGAAGTCAATTTTCAAGTACAACCATTAACTTGAAATTCGGGTTCAGTTTAGATATAAAATAAAAAAAAATTATAAGACATTCCGACAGATCTTAAAGTCTATAAAAATAATATATATATAAATATTTTTTTTCATCGAAATCTAAAATATATTTTATATATATATTAAGATTATATAAAATTGTAATCTTTATGTTCCGCACAATCCCTGACTATAACTATTATATGATGTTTTTGTTGTCGAAGAAAACATTATATTATTTATGGTTTTTATGATTGATTCACAAATCAATAACAACTTTGATATGAATTTTATTATAAATGTTGTATCAGTTTTAAGATTAAACAAAATATATATTTGAAATTAAAGTTTTTATTCAGTATTTTGTTTGTTATTTTCGTTTGATCTGAAAATAATTCAAAAAGATTTTAATAGATTTTGATATGAAAACAATAATAAAAAGTGAGTTTTGTTTTTATAATTTAGATTTACATAACATATAAATAATTGAAACATTGATTCATAAAATATTAATCAATTAAAATGTGTGATAAGTCTCGCCTTTCAATAAATAATAGGCTTATAATATACGGTGTTTTCATTTATATGTTTGTATTTTATTATTACAAAAATTTTTATGATTTTATATATCGTATATATTTTGTTAAGCTCTAAATGTTTTATAAAATTGTATAGAATTTTGTATTTTATTTTTTGTGTTTGTTTTGTTCAGATATCACATCAAGGTTTGATTTGTTTATTATAAACATATATTTCAATATATATTTATATATCCAAATGTGAGCAGAATTTTGAGTAATGAGAAAATTGTTTGAAATAGATTTTATTCATTTATTTTTTTTCTTCATTTTATTATTATTTTCATATAAATAACATTTTATTCTTTATTAATAATTTTGATAATAATTCAAATTTTATTTTTCAATGCATTTTCTCAATACATATACTGTTATGATTTGGTAAACAGATATTGCACTGAATTTTTTCGTATGAAATTAAATATTCAACAGTCGTTTCACTATATAATTATCGTATTATATATTACTTATAAATTTTTTCTTTGTTGACCGGAATATATTAAAACTGTTTTTGAATTTTTTTTATTATTATTTAATATTATTTATATTTTGTGTTTCATTTCATTCTCAGATGAAGTGAAATATTTTCACTCAATTTCTTTAATTAAGTTTATTATAATTACTATATATTTAGTGGCGTTTAAAGAGTGGAGAAAATTATGAAACAAACAAAAAATTAATGAAGAAATTGCTCGAAAAATATATATAACATGTAATTAATTGATAATATATTTATCAATAAATAAACTTTGACCCGAATATTGGCAGTCAAGTTAACCAAGAATAAAAACGAAGAAACACTTATTCATGGCTGTGAAAGGGTATCAAAAGAGCCATATATTTAAAAATGGCTTAATTTATACGTATTCTTCAACGGCTATATTCCGGATGACTTTATTCATTACTCAACCAAGAAATAAATGTTTATTTTTCTTCGTTTTTTTTGTTGACGAAAATTCAATTTCTGTATCAAATCTCATCTGATTTATGAAGTATTGAATAATTATTGAATATATTATTAAATGAAAATTATTTTTTGTTTTGAAATATAGAGTATATTTAAAAACATGAAATTATATTTTGATTTATATTTTATGCCAATTATATTGAATTTAAATATTTTATGTAATTTTTTATGTCTTTTAAATATAAGTTATGAAAGAATTATTATTTCAGTTATGAATAAATTTTGATTTTGTTTATTAATTGATATTTGAATCGAGTTTGAAATCAAAAACATAATTATATTTTTTGAATAATAATATTTACAAACAAATCGATTATATTCTTAACAGTTATTAATTGGTTGTAAATTAATATTTATATAAACGTTATATTGAATTAATTTAGAAAATAAATCATTCAATAAATGGGAAAATATTTTATAATTTAATCCATATTTTTAATGTATTATTGAATTTATTTTTAATTAATTATATATATATTTATTATAAACTTATGTGAAGTTGAGCGCAATGGTAGGAAAGGTATGTTATGATCAATAGGAAAGGTGTGACAGATATTACATATTATAATAATATTTTATACAAAATAAATATTTTTATTTCAAATCGTTTAAGAATTTATAAATCATTTGTGTTGACAAACAATATATATATTTATGACTTGAAAACAAAAACAAAACATTAAACCCTTTTTTATGTGAAAGTATTGAAGGGTTTTATAAACAAAAAATAAATATTTTTAAAAATATATAAGAATTGAATAGTGTTTAAGTAATGCATTAAAAGGAGATCTCTTGCATAAAAAGCATTGAATGCAATGTATGTCCAAAAATATTTATAACAAAACAACAAAACCCACTAAAAAGGCAAAGTTAAGGGGTTTTCGTGTGCGCTATGAATATTAGCAAAACATAATATAAAATACATATGAAGTGACGCCCAATAGATAACCAGTTTTTTTAGTTTTTAAAAAATATTAAAAATATATATAAAATACAGTAAAACAAAATTCATGTAAAAACTGAAGTATAAATACTTTAATTTTTTGATTCAGGTTTTATTGTTTGCCTCCAGCAGTGAATCACAACCAAATGCAAAGCCATTCAAACACTGATTCACGAAAAAAATAATTTATTGTTTTCTATCAGTTTTTACATCAGTTTTTGTGCAATCAGTTTATATAAGACATTATTTAATATATAAATTCTATTATTTTTGTTTTTGTTTAATTGCTATCAATTACTAATTATTACAATATTTTCTTTAAACAATTTCTCACAAAAGGAGAAAAGTCTTTATTAGACCAGGAATTCAATTTTCAATACAAGATATGTGTAAAACATTTATTCACTTTTATAGGTATTAATAGAAAATAACAGTTTTTATTATCCGATTTAATAGTGAAATACATCAACATTTAGAGCATAAAAATTGATCCGAAAAAAATGTAATTATATTTTATTTGTATTTCATATTAGTATTAATTTTTGGTTAAAGAGTATTACATATAATATATAAATGTTATCAAAACTTTTATCGCAAATCTATATCATATCACATAAAAATTATTCGTTTTCTTCCCATTAAAAGTAAGCCTAAACTCAATCAACTGTTTTTTAGAGCCAAATAAAGGCCAAACATATTATTATAACTCAAAATGTATTATATTTTTCGCTATTTTCAGAGCAAATAAATCTCTTTTTCGGTACTGATTTGCATAAATAAAATATTATTGGTTTTGATATATAATGAATATCTTTATTATTAATTTCAATTATAATTAATTTATCATTAATTTGTTTTTATATCATTTTGTGTGTGAAATGATTTTTGCCTTTTTTTAGTATCGATATATTGTTACAGATGTACATAATGTAAGAAATTATCGATATTTTAATAGTAATCTATAAACCGGTTAATGAATGAATCGATGAATGAATTTATTATTTTTCTCTTTGCGTATATTTTTTCTTGTGATCAGATGTGAAAAAATATAAATTATTTTCTAATTATTAGTGAATATAATAAGAAAAACAAAGAAAAATATAAACAAATTTTTATGCAAATCATTGAAATGAAAAATTAGTTACGTTTTGATTAATTAAAATAATTTTTTCTTATAAAAAATATATTGAAAATATGATATGAAGTGAAAGATATAGGGTTTTAGTCACTGTTTGGATGTCTTTCTCTATATTATTGTTTTTTTTTTGTATTTTTGATTTCAATTGACATTTAATGATATGATTCTTAAATTTGTTTAACATTTCGTTACGAAAGAAACTATTCGTGCATTTGATTTATCAGTTGAAATATCTCATCGATTCGGGGCTTAATATCCTATCTATCGGTGCTCACTCTTATCACTCACCTATCTATTGGCGTGTGTTAACTGTGGGACGCAATTGTTGGGTCAGACCTGTAGTGCCATTCATCACAGTCTGACAGTGAGAGTACCCGTTCTTCATATTTCAACAAAGAATTAAATAAGTATAAAACTACCTGTGCTTAGACTTAGGCTAAGGTAAACGCCTTTATGAGTGCTCACAAAACTTTATTTTATTATTATATTCAAAGAAGAAATTAGTTTAAGATTTATATAAATATTTTTGAAATACAATTTGGAGAGAGAGAGAGAGAGAGAGAGAGAGAGAGAGAGAGAGAGAGAGAGAGAGAATAAATAACAATTTATTTTCAATTATCTAAATGTTGAATAATTTCTGTGATTTATTAGTAAATCAAATATTTTAAATATTTTATATTTAATTTGAATGTGGTTTTAATGTAAAACATATGACACAATCAGTTGACAATAATTTCAATTAACTCACGCAAAGCAAAACAGACTTCAAATAACTTTTACTTATATTCTATCCATTTATAGATAGCAAAAAATAAAAACATTTGTTAAATACTAACTAATATTTTGCGTGTTTTTATTAGTCATATTTTCATAGTTTTGTCGTTTTTATTCCATATACAGGTACAGTGTTGAGGAACTGGCTAATAGTACAGTCCCACTGACAAAGGCAGCACGCGATTCGGACAACAGTTGATATCGAGACTAAAACTAAAGAAAATTCTGAAAATTATTATATGATTTGTTTTGAACATTGATTTTACGATTAATACATGTTATGAACAAATGGTTGCAATGTTTGTCGCCATTGAAGACTGTCTTCAATTGAAAACATATTTAATTAAAAAATGATATCAATCACAATATCGTCCGGTGCTCTGTCAGCAGCTCAACATTCATCACATGCCAACCCATACATATTCATCGACTGTCTGTCTCTCTGTCTGTTTATCTCATATATTATTCAGTGCTTTATTCAGTGAATAGATTTTATATAATCTATAAAAATATGTATAAATATATAACTAATATATAATATATTTTGTCGTTTATGTTAATTCGCATTCAATTATGTCTGTCCTTAACCTAATTTAAACATAATTTCAATTTGTAATAAGCGTTACATTCCTTTGCCTTCATTTGCAAGTCTGATCACTTTCACGAGGAAGTACTCCATCTCTCAGTCCTTTCCATACAATTCTCGCACAGAATATATTTATTTTAAAGTATAACTAATTCCTGAATACAAAATACAAACTACATTTTTAGGGGGTTTCTACTCATGTGTATTATATGGCAAACAATTCTCTATATTATAAATATATTTTGCTATATATAATATTTTTTATAACATTCTCTCGCTTTTGACTCATCTGTTCTCCGGCCCCAAACCTGCCAACCCTTATATAATATGCAAATCTTATATTATTATAAGAAAGTGTTTTTATGTTTTTTGCTCTTTCTTTTCGTTTCCATAAATTTGCATTAATCGCAATATTGTGTAAAACTTGTGTGAACTCTATATTACAGTACATTTCTCTACTCATTCTTTCAATCATTTACTCAAATCTTTCTCTAAATTAATAGATATTTCAAAAAACTTTTCCTAAAATTACTTTCAATTTTTTGGTTTTTATTTTTTTTTGGTTTTATTTTTTGATTTTTTGTTTTTAAATATATTTCTGGCGATAACTGAAATGACAGACTGTTTGAGTGTTTAAATAATGATTGTCTGACTTTTCATAGACTCAAACAAAACATAAAACAATAGAAAATAATAATATTTTTTATCCAAAATAATAAAGAATAGAATTTTTCGCTTCTTTTGCTTCAAGTGTTGTGTGGATAAAAAGGGGGTGAAATGAATAGGTATAACACACAGGGGGAAAGAGAGTTATGGCTCACAAATTACTATATGATCTGATAATTAGCTTTTGGTTATTGGAAGTCAACTCTTCACTCACGAAAAGCTGTAATTCCCAACAATTTATTAAACTCTATCACCAGCTGTACTGTATATACACTACAGTACAGTATATGCTGTTTATATGTATTTATAAAGCACTGAAAAAAGCATTTAATTCGTTATTATTTATAACTCACGTCTCACTTGTTTTTATACCTCTTTCATAATTTTTACTCATTTCATATACATCTCTCTCTCTCTCTCTCTCTCTCTCTCTCTCTCTCTCCCCTCCCTCTCCCCCTCATTGTTTCAGAACCTTTGATGAAAATATCTCTCTTTGACTCTACTCTTCAATCTATTGACAGTCAATGAGCACATACTCTATGAATATACGGAAAATAATAGCGAAAAGCCATTAATACATTGTTTGTGAGTGAAGTGAATATACATTATATTGTGTTGTTTTAAATGTCGTTTCCGTTCGCTATTCCCTAACAAACAATTCAAACAATTTATTCTCGTTTTTAAATACTTTTTATTTTCAGTCAGACTTTTAGCAACAAATGATTCAATCGATTCCGTGTATTATATTCCCAGTGATTGCATAATCCCAGTGCAAAACACAAGGCATAAAAACTTTACTTTAAGCTGCCTGACTGTCCCCTACCATTCCCTACCATTTCAGGTACAGCACAGATACCTCCGGTTGAATACGTGACAGAACAACCAGTTTTGTCTTTATTTACAGTTTTGACTGTTTTTGTTATTATTATTAACAACAATAAAAATATCAATTCGTTAGTGAATCGCACGAGTCGTCAGAGGGTATCAAATATTGACAAACCATTCAAATAGTTTTCATTCAATCAAATATAGTATTGTATTTTCACTCAAAACTCTTCATAAGTGAATTTCTCTCTAATTCAGTCATCATTGAAATAATGATTTAATATCATTTCAATACAGACTAAATTCAAGAGAAATAATCAACGAATGAATTACTTTTGATGTGATTCTCAAACAATATTTTGTTGTTTAGAAAATAAAATTCATTATAACTTTTATTTTTCATATGTTTTCATAAAAATTCATAAATATTTTAAATGTTTTTCTCGAGAATTAGTTTATAATCTCTAATATTATGTAAAAGAAAATAAAAATGAAATTTTCAGTAAATAAATCATTGATTCATAACTTTCATTTCATTTGAGTTTTTCTTTATTTAGTCTTTTTTATTATTTTTATTCTAAAATTTCATATGAATTCCACTAATATTTTACTTATTTTTAAGACCAAAAAACATAACTAAAACATAAATAAAAATATTTCCAAAAAAGAGAGAAAAGTTTTCTCTATTTTATCTCTTGTATTGAAGTCGAGTTAAAAATTATATATTTTTTTCGTTCACTTCTTCTTCAGATATAATGTAATATAATTCAAGTTTTTCGAGATCTGAGTCTTTTTTCTTCTTAAAAACCAGTTGCCATTAGCTATGAATCACTATTTTTTGGCTCTAATATTATCTCGATTTTTGATCAAAAAACTTCTTTTTTCCCCTTAGAATAGAAGGAGGACTTAGTTATGAGTTTAGAGATAAGTAGAGAAACACAAAACAAAACAAAAAGAGCTTTAAATCAAATTAAAATTAGTTAAACATTGTATTAAATATTCATTGATTATTATTTATTATTATTTATTCAAATTTATGAATAACAAGATTTATGATATATTTATATTGATTTCAGGGGTTTTTTCAACAAAATTCAACATTTAATATACGAGTTGTTTATTGATTAAAGTTTTTTTAAATTCGAGAAAAAATTTTTCATTTCATATAAAATTTGTTCAATAGATTCAAAAATTGTTTATATTTTATATATAAAAATATATGTTTTCTTCGCCAAAATCAGGATATCTGAAGGAAAGGTTAAAAGTGGTTAAAAGTTCGTATTTATAATTAAACTCAGGAAAAGAGATTTTGAATTATTGACTGTCAAAGAGCTTAAGCTCTAATCAATTTAATCTCTGATCTCAATAGGAATTCAGTTAATGATTATCAGTTTCACTGAAAAACATTTCAATTAGTGTTTGTATGGCTTTTCTCAACAAAAATCTCTATAAAAAACTTCAATTCATATAACTTTGTAAATAAATTATTAATGTATTTATAGATTTAATAATTTTTTTTCTCTCTCTCTTCTCTGGTATTAATATTTTTCATTTGCCATTCATGTGTTGTTCCCCTAAACTGTGTGTGCATTTTGTTTATCGATTGACGCCTGTAGTCATCGATACTATAATAAGTTGTATATAATATTGAAATACTATTTAATTAATTCAAATCTAAGAATAAATTTCTTTTTATTATATCAGAGAAATCTTTTCCGTTTGTATTATTTCATTGACATTAAAATAATTTATTCCAAACATTTGTATAATTTTGTCGACATTTTTGCTTTTTATTGATATATTTGATTGGCTTTCAATTTCATTGACTTTAATCTCTAATCGAAATTAATTTCAACTAATGATTGAACAAATAAAATATATTTTATTACATCCAATGCCCTCATAGTTAGTCAATAATAGCATGAATTAAATGAAATTCAAAACAAATTTCACTATATTTGCGTTTTGTGTGGCAATGGATGTGTTTTGTGAGGCAATGGATGTGTTTTGTGAGGCAATGGATGTGCAGATGTTATATAAGATATACATTATATATATTCTGTCATTAATTACTTCATTCAATCTTTTCATATAATGTTATCTAAAAAACTTTTCGTACAAAATATCAAAACAAATACACTTTGTTTTGGGTTATCAAACACTGGCGCACACATAGGCCCGGACTAGTTTGCCTCACCTGCCCGTTCGTTGTGTTGACTCAGGTATGCGGGCTTTTAATAGTTAAGTCAAGTTCTGTGCGAGAGATCCACTTCCGGACATCTCATCCATGAAAAGGTATATTTTATGCCAGCCCTCTATAGCACAATACAAAAGTGATAGCACTGTCTGTCAATTAGTGAGGCACTCATACACATACGCACCTCCTGTCGCAAACCCCCAATTCTCACTACTATCCTCTGTTTGAGTCATTCATTGCTCTTCTCGTTATTCTCTATCAAATGAGTTTAGAATAAGACTGAAAGCTATGGTATGGTATGATAGCACTGGTACGATAGCACTGGTATGATAGCTATGGGAGAATATATAATATTAAAAAGCTTTTGAGCGCCCGGATGTTGATGTATATGATAGCGCTTAGAGTGAAGTAGAGGTGTCAATTGTGATATTTTTCACTCACGTTCACGCACGCTCACGCCGAATTTTTTCACGTTCAATCACGTTCACGCACGTTCACGAGCTATATAGCAGATTTAGAATCACGTTCACGCACGCTCACG
>JAQIXR010001344.1:0-13228 GCA_034700825.1 Quadroppia sp. Gr-Ori-00064
AGAGGTGGTGATAGACGTGGTCGAGGACGGGGTGGTATTGGTCGGGGTGGCAATAAGGGTGCCTTTAGTGGTTCGGCGGCGGCGGGTCGAGGGGCGCGTACTTTTCAAAATAGAGGTATTCAGAGTAACGATGGTTTTCCTAACTCTATCGACACCTGGAGTAACAGTACTGCCGACCAGACATCAAATAAGACAAAACATAAGACGAATTGCAATACAATGACTGTCGGGAACTGGTCTGACATCGCGGCCACTGAGGACTGGAGTGAAGAAGACTGGGAGCCAAACCATATGGAGACGAAGGTGTTTACGCCCAGTACTAAGATAACAGGGAAAGAGGAAAGGGAGGTCAGAGACATGGCGTCGAATATGTCGAACAATCAGACCTCGAATTTGTCGCAATTTATGGCCAAGTCTTCCGTCGATTCGAGTCAGCCGTCAATGAGTTCGATATTGTCAGCAAATCTGTCCCGCAATTCAAACGTCTCGGGACAGACACTACTCAACCAACTACAACAGTCCGGCGCCGGTCAGACACCAGCTTTGAATCAATACTCTTTGAGTTACAACAAAACGGCGACCGAAAGCATCAAGTCTTTGGTGGGACTGACATCCAATTCCAACTATAATTCAAGCAATTCTGACTTATTGTCAAACAATGTCAGAGACTTAGACTCTCTGTCCAACTCTCAGAGCACAGGTCTGTCTAATAAGTCACGAATAAAGCAAAGCCGGCCCTCGAAAATACCCGAATCAGCGGTTGAAATGCCCTCAAATGATACGATCGCTGCTCTGGGCGTCCATTTTGGAACTCTTGAGTTCGGTTCAGATAATAGTCACTTCTTGGGTACCGACAGTTCCACTGTATTTCAAGACAACGTCAATCACGTGACGAACTCGAAAAAAGTCGAAGCAAACAATTTATCGACGAATTCTATGTTATCCCAAAACAATGACAAGACATACAGACCTTCGACCACAAGACCCGACCATATGAACGACTCGACCAATAAAGTGGTTTCCTCTTCAATCATTCAGAACTCAGTGCTCGGACACCAGTCCCTGACTTCTGATTCATTACTTGACCGAAGCAACAAATCAGGTGTTGGACAGTATGCTCAGAAAGTTCTCGACAGAAGTACTAAACCTTCGGATTATTCTTCAGTTTCGCCCCAACAAACTGCCAGTGCCGGCGACATTACCTCAACCTATAAGACGACCTATTCTTCGGACACACCATATAATTCAAACCATTACTCCACCAACTCTTCTAACTATCCCTATTCCTCGAACAGTCAGTCCTCGGGTTTCGGTAATTATTCGACTAATTTTTCGAACCCAACGATCGGTAATCACTCCAACAGTTCCAATCAAAAACTTGTCTCTCAATTGGACACAAATTCTCAACAAAAACCATACGATTTGTCCAATACTATGGTTACCAATACTATCGGTTCTCTAGGACTCATATCCACTTCCAATGTGAAGAATACAATGTCTTCGAGTGAGTCTATTATCCGAATTGTTGTCACAATTGGTTCTAATTATTTGATTCATTCATAGCTGCAAAAAGTGTTCATAGCGTTCCTCCCGGTGTGGCCACTCCTGTCTTGAGTACGCCATATATTGTCCAAAACACAGGCGTTCCTCTCTATCCAATGGGAATTCCTTATGACGTACAGTTCCAAACGACAGCTCGAGATCATAACTTCGGTCCTTACGGCACACAAGGTATAAGTGCTTCAATCGTTTGTCAAAATTAATGACCGCTTCGTCTCATAGACATGAAATACGGTCGCGGATCAGATTCGGATGTAATGCCAGTGTCGACGAGTCAAACAGTGGGTTCTCAGGCACACAATCAGACATTTGTGAACACTTTTCCGCCCGGATATGGATTCTATTTGGCGCCCGGAATGAATATGATTCCCGCACAAGGCATATACCAAACGCCTCCCATTTTCCCTGTGCCTCAGCCACAAAGCACTGGTTCGGCGGGTTCTGCGTTTGCAAAGGCCAACACAACTTATGGATCCCATTCCTATAATTCCGGTTATGACTCGATCTCTGGGACACAAGACTATGTCAAACAAAACTATCAGCAATCAGTCCAACAGCACAGCAAAGGAATGGGTGGTTCGAATGCTTCAGATCTGTCTTCGGGCCAAAACTCCTCTATTTATGGCAAAACTCATTCGCAAATCAATAAAGTATTACAACTTTTATTGTTTTCTATCAATTGATTTCATTGTTCAACCATTGCTTATATCCAGGGCTACGACAAACAGGGGTTTCAGACGGCGCCTGCCTTTAACTTGACGGGCAACCAATCGAACGCCATGTCCTCGACATACGGAGCGCAATATGTTTTACCTCATTCACAACAACCCATATCTTTGCACACAATGTCATCCCTACAGAACGACGTGTCGCAGAACAGTGGACAGGCAGTTGCCGGTCAGCGTTCGGCTGGCATTTCCCATAAGAACCCGAGCACCGGAGCCAACACTTATGGAGCGAAATATAATTGGAATTAAGGGAAAGGGATTTAAGAGCGAAACAATGCTAACATTATATATATATCACTCGATATCTTATTGTAAATTATTTTGCTTTAAGTGTTGTTCCAAAAGACTAATGAGTTTTGATTTAACGCTTTCTTTGTATTGAAACTAAAATAAGTTTATTATATGAATGGCTCGAAAGCCATCACTTCATCGCTTCCTTTACTCATGATTTTAATCATTAATAAGTCTTATATTAATTATATTATTATTAATAACTGATTGATTTGTAGCTAATATTACATGAAATACAATATATATTATAATATGTTATCATTTTATGTGTGTTTCCAATAATGAAAATAATGTAGAGTTTTGTCATTCAATTGTATTTGACTTTTCAATGAATTCAAAATCAAAGCATTTTTTGAGTAAAAGAGAGCACAAAAAAGGGGTTGTTTTTAATAAATCAATTCAATTCTTATTAAATACAACAAACTGTTCATTATTTACTTCATTCAACCCCTGTTCCCAATCAGGGTTTGCATCAATCATTGCTTTGGGAAAGTGAGAAAAGCCCTGTGCTGTGTGTGAGGAATGGGAGCCAATGTTTACACATTGAAAACGATTGGCATTTATTATGAGATGTTTTCGTCGATTATTACCAAAAGTTGTCTTTCATTTCAATTGAAAACTTCTTTAAAAACACTTCAATTGAATCGATTTTTAACCCAAAAGAGTGAAAGTAATGAAAAAATTACTCCAAAACACAAAAATGTATTTAAATTTATTTGAAAACAAAAGTTTGTTTTAAATACTTTTTATTGATTTGAATTAAAGATAGACTTAAAGAGCTTTAGTCCGGATCTGATCCGCAACTTCTGTGTGATAGCACACGTAGACCACGGGAAGAGCACTCTATCGGACCGTCTGCTGGAAGTGACGCAAACCATACCTAAGGATCAAAATATTAAACTATATTTGGATAAACTTCAGGTCGAGAAGGAAAGGGGTATTACTGTTAAGGCACAGACATGTTCTCTGGTTTGGGTTCACAACCAGAAGTCATATCTGCTGAACCTCATCGACACTCCGGTAATGAAAACCACTTTCATATCAATTGGTATTTAATTATAACTAAAGAATTGCCAAAATTAGGGTCACGTGGACTTCAGTTATGAGGTCTGGCGGTCTGTGGCTGCCTGTGAGGGGGCAGTCATTTTGGTGGACGCAAACACCGGAGTTCAGGCGCAGACCATCGCTCACTTCAATCACGCATTGCTGGCGGAACTGAAGATAATACCAGTGCTCAACAAAATAGACCTCAAGAACGCAGACCCGAATGCAGTCGCCCTTCAGATGAATAAACTTTTTGATATCGACTCTAAAGATATACTTAAAGTGTCTGCAAAACTGGGAACAGGTGTCGAACAACTACTCGATTGTATAATTGAAACAATACCCCCTCCAAAGGGGGACTCAAATAATCCATTAAAGTCTTTAGTTTTTGATTTATGGCATCAAAAGTTTAGAGGAATTATTCTTATGGTGAGAATTATTGAGGGATGTCTTAAGACCGGCGATGGCATCAGTTTGTCCTCCACTGACAAGACATATACCGTCAGAAAATTAGGTATTCTATACCCGGATGAAATGGAGACGGATGTTCTTTATGCAGGACAGGTGGGACTCATTGAGGCCAACATTCACGACAACAAAGATGTCAATATCGGAGACATTTTAGTCATCGCCGAATCCAAACAAAACCAAAGTCTGAAGGCATGGAAAGGACCACAAATTCAAAGGCCGACACCTATGGTGTTCGCCAGTGTCTACCCGTGCGAAAAGTCATGTTATAATGACTTATCGAAAGCTATCAATAAATTAATTCTTAACGACAATAGCGTTGATCTCATCAAAGAGTCTCATCAGGCGCTGGGAAATGGCTTTCGGTGACTATTGAGCACTCGATTAAAAGTAATACTCATTCAAAACATTCGTTTCAAAGATTAGGTTTTCTGGGATTACTTCATATGGAAGTGTTCTGTCAAAGACTTGACGACGAGTTAAGAGTTTATTCTTTGCTTTCTATTGAAAATGAATTAACTTTAATAATGGTTTAGATTCGATGCACAGGTAGTGATAACGGCGCCGAGTGTTCCCTATAAAGGTCTAATGGCATAGCAATTGTCAATCACTTATAATGACATCAATTCTTAAATACAGTTATAATAAAAGGACAGAAGAATATCAAAACCTATGGAAGCGATGAATTGATTGTCACAAATGCCAACAAATTGCCAGACGTTTCGATAATAAGTGAATACTTTGAGCCTATGGTCATCGGGACAGTCATAACACCCGATACCTACTTGAGTGACGTGACGAACATATGCCTCAAACGACGGGCCGTTCAATTGAATAGCTATTATATCGATAACTTAAGACTTTTACTTCAGTTCAGATTTCCTTTGAATGAAGTGATAATCGATTTTCACGACGAGTTAAAGTCCGTTACTTCCGGTTTCGCGTCGTTTGACTACGAGGACAATGGCTATGAGAGCACCCAATTGGTCAAAGTGGGTGTCCTTCTCAATGACAAACCGGTTGACGAAATGTCAAATTTGGTCCATAAGTCAAGGGCTCGAACGTATGGAAAGTCGATTTGTGCCAAATTGAAGCAATACTTAAGACAACAACAATTCAAAATCAAAATTCAAGCGACGGTCGGAGGAAAGATAGTCGCGCGGGAAGACATCAAACCCTATCGCAAGGATGTGACCGCAAAACTATATGGTGGAGACGTCACCCGACGGACCAAACTGTTGGACAGACAGGCAGAAGGAAAGAGAAGACTCAGAAGAATAGGTAACATTGAAATAGATTCGCAAACATTCATTAATGTCTTCAAGAGATGATGTCTTCAGGAATGACTCAATCATTCAATATTTTGTGTCTTTTTTAAAATTATATTTAAATTAAATTAATTTTCAAATACAATATCACATGAATTCACGACTTATTTATTACTGTATTAAAGCTTTCAATCATTTAATCATTGAATGAGAACTTAATTCTCAATACAATAGAAAATGTTTATTTGAATCAAAAGTTTGTTGTATTGAAAACAAAACAATTTTTGAGTTTTTTAATAATTTATAAATACTTAGAAAACACTCCATTAAAGCATGCATTAGAAAGGGTTGGATTGAAGTGAGGATTAGATTTGATTTGCTTTCAAATGACTCAAAAGTAATAATACTTTAATTGTTAGCAAAATAACGACATTTGAGAAGAAAAGTATATAATAAAACATTTGGTTTAACTTTTGCTAAGATTTATACGAAATGAATAAATAAAATCAATTCAAAACTTATTTTAAAATCACTTCAATTTCTCTTCACTTTCGAGATATAAGACATCAAAACAGTTAAGGATTTGTCGACATATCCTCTCTTCTTGAGTCCAGGAAAGAGAGCAACGAATAGGACAAACAAATACGTGAGAAGAAGATTGTGGACAATGTTTGCGATCCAACTCAAGACCAACAATGACGACAAGATCACTGAGTAATAGATCTTAGGATTGGATGCTTTGGTTCGCTTCCAATCACTATAAGCGGCCATAAATACTGTCCAACTCTCAGACAATTCCCCACAAATCTTATCGAACTTCGACTCATTGGATGCGTTCCTGAAGACAATTGGATTAGAGTTTCATTTGTTTGACCATTAATTCAAACCATTTCGAGGCGTCGAAGAAGTTGTGAACAACTAATGGCATCGCGTAGTCGACAATTGTGGACACGATTCCGATCACCGATAGTGTGGTCAATACAGAGGTCTCCAAATACCAGATAAGACTGGAATCAAATGAGAAGACAATGAATGAATTGATAACGAGAGTCAATGTCTGACCTGAAGACGATGGAAAGGATGGCAGACATTGCAATCGGATAGTAATCGCTGTCCCAAATGAGCACTGAATGTAAGGCCAGAACCAATTGACGCCAATCTCTCAATTGGGTCTTCAGATGATTCTGCAAACAAATGATTACACATTGAATCCATGTCTTAACCAATACCTGAACACTATCTCCAGAACTTCGAGTGTCTGTCGAGTCGGCCATTGATTGAGATATTGGTCTAAAAGTGAGTTAATTATAGTTTGGTTTTAGTGTCCTTCAGATCGAAGTCAAACAACTGTTTGTCTTTCAAACACAACAACCAATTGAATGAAATCAATGGCAAAACTCCTCCCTTTCCACCACTTTTGGGCCATTCAGTGAAAACGTTGCTAAACGTCAATGACTTGTGTTTTACTGAAGTCTTCAAATGATTTCAATGTTTTTGACAACAAATCAATATTTTTGACAAACTTTTGCAAAATCTTTCAATTGTTTTCAGTGTCTATCAATCAGTAGATTATCTCAACATTGAGTCATTGATTGCAATGTCTGTGACAGTCTTGTGTCCAAACGGGAGACGACAGACAGTGAAAGTGACTCCAAATACCAGTGCTCTTGAGGTGAGTCCCAAACAGACATTTGGTCTAATTTATCAAAAACTAGTTTTCCTTTTCGTTTGCTTTTATTACATGTGTTTTACCCCTGTTTTGCCATTTATTTCCTATACTATTGTTTGTTTGATTCATTGATTTTGTGCTAAACGTCATTGCAATCAATGGATTGGTTTGGGATCAGATGAACACCTGATTAATGGACATCTGTTTAATGAAATATTATTAACAATTGAATTGAATTTCATTGAATTGTTTGCTATAATAATGAGTTGACTCCAAATGTTATGCAATATTAGTGACAGACATGCGCTTAATGTCTAATGTATTGGACTTTTGGTGAAAAACTAATATTAATATAAATTCCGATTATATTGAAAGTGAAAAATGCTTTCAAACATCCATTCATTCATTCCTTCATTTAATGAACGATTTTATTGAATGTCAAACGAAAGTCACTTTCAATTGTGATCTCATTTTTATAAGAAAGTTATCCCAAATTGTCGTACATTTTGTTGTATTAAGTAATGAAAGTTAAGATATATTCGTTGTGAACAGTCTTAAGACAATGTATTCGTTGGATTCAATGGTGGACACGTCGTGGACAGTGAGGCCAGACTTGTCATCACTGATCGGTGTCAATGACTTGGCATCAGTTCTTCTGCAATGTTTTGCACTAATACTAATCGGTTATCTTTCGGGACGTTTTGGACTAATACCGGAGAAGGAGTCAAAAGGGTTGAGTGCTTTCGTGACATACTTTTCACTTCCGGCCCTAATATTTCAAATGTTGTCCACTTCGGACTTATCTGACATAAACTGGTTTTTTGTGGTCAGTCTTTTGGTGTCAAAAACCATTGTCTTTCTGTCAGTGGTTATAATAACTGCTATTTTGACAAAACCATTGAATATGAGAAAATGTGGTCTTTTTGGCATATTTTGCACTCAAAGCAATGACTTTGCTTTGGGTTATCCTCTTTTGACATCACTTTATGGTAAATCAAATCCAGAGTTCGCGCGATATCTCTATGTTTTGGCTCCGATTCAATTGATTATATTGAATCCAATCGGACTCTTCCTCATGGAAATGGACAGACAGTACCGAAGAGACCGAAGTCAACGAAATGATTATTCAAAGATTTTGGTCAAAGTTTTCAAACAAATCATCAAAAATCCAATAATTTTTATGACTATTTTGGGAATCGTTTGGAATGTCTTATTTGACCACAAAATACCAGAACTCTTGAGACCACTTCTGGAAGTGCTTTCCAACTCATTTTCCGCGACCGCACTCTTCCTCTTAGGTCTCAATTTGGTCGGAAAGTTCAAAATATTCACCAATTCTTCGAATGCTCTTTTGGTTCCTTTGGTGTTAGTGATGACGAAGATATTGATTCTTCCGCTTCTGAATCGAGTTATTATCCAAAACCTGACAAACCATCAAAACAACCAAACTCTGGAGTTAAGTAACTTTGGGTTCCTTTACGGAACATTCCCATCAGCGCCGACAGTATTCATATTTGCCCTTCAATACGATTCAGGCATTACTTCAACCATAGTGTCCACAGGAATGGTAATGTCGACTCTGCTGTCGGCGCCACTAATGTTTGTTTCGGCAAATATGATAAGACTGACCAATACTACTCTTCCCGACACTGCATTCCACACAGATTTGGGTCAAACGATGTCTTATTCTGGACTTCTTAGTGTGTTTTGTGTTTTATGGACTCTTATTGTCTTGTTTTGTGGCCAAAAATGGCGAAGTCTGACCCATAGGTGCACAATAGCACTGGCAGTGTCACAACTAATCGCTGGAATGGGAGGATATTTATGGCAATATATGGATAACTCATTTTCATTGCGAAACCTTTATTTGGTTTATCACTTGCAGTATGTTTTGGCGGTCGGGGGTATTCTGTCCTCAAGAATATGGACAGCAATGCTATCAATCACTTTAGCACTTCTTCATTGGAAAAATCTCTGTTTTGTTATTCAAATACATAAAAGGCTGTCATATTTTGCAGGCTTTTTGACATTAATCCTCTTATTAACGGTTATATATATACCAAACTATCCAAAGGACAAAGTAATTGATCCCAACTTCGAGTTCGGCGCCACTCAGGCCTATATCGCAGTCTTTTTACTCATATTTTGTTTGATGACAACAATCGTTGGTCTCATAACTCAACAGCACTTTAGAAGTCGTTTATCATATAATCATTCAATTAATGTCAATAATGAAGACTTTGAATCAGATTCTCAAGAATCAGAACAACTCATTGTCAACGAATCAGAACATTTGCAGTCATCGAATGGTACTAATATTAGAAGAGGTAGATCTCGCACTCTATCGAATCCAACCATTGAATCCAATACAACAGTAGAAGTCGAAGACATCATCGAATCGGGATTACTATCAAAAAATCTTTGTCCACAACCGAGTTGTTCTGAAGAGCGACGAAAGAGTTGTTTGTCTAATATTCGCAGATATCGTCATCACATGGAAGTGGCCAATGAAGTGACTCCACTACTGGTTCCAAACGATCGCGTTATGAATCAGTCTGTCATTGATTACCACCAGATCTCTCAACACGTATTCCTTTTGCTAACACTTTTGCTGTCAATGTTTGTCGGATTAACCGTTTCTGTCGGAAAACTAGTCATTGAGAGAACGACCGGAATATTAATAGAGTTAGAATTTCTCGATATTTTACTCAACTATGGCCAGGGAGTCATCACTTTCTTGATTTTCGGTCTCGAAATGAGTCCAGTATTTGATCGAATATCACAACTGTTGTCATTTGAGTGCAATTCTCATAACAATTGTGTTGTTTTGCCTCCAATTGAGTCCATAAACACTCAAACCAAGCAATTGTGCGAACAATTCATTACATTTCATAAACAAAACTGTTTTAAAGATATTATTTTTGAACAAAATGTCAAACAAAATATATGTCATGTCTTTCGTGGCAGAGATTTAGTTGATTGGCTCATAAGCACCGGAATCTCAAACAACAGGTCCGACGCCGAGACCTATGGCAAGCATTTGATGTTTGGTCGCGTAATAACACATATAACCGATAGTCAACTCTTTTATGACAAAACATTTCTCTATAAATTTAATTAATTTATTACAAGTTTTAGCTTTTATTGTGATTTTAATGTCATTTATGAATATATTGATTATTATTATTGAATAAAATATATTTATTTTAAATTATTGTAAATTTTATGAACAGATTCTTGAAATTGTTTGTGAGAAACAAAACTTGGATTCATTGGAATACCTGCTATTGTAAGCGATTTCAATGAGAATTATCACTGTTTTTAGTAATTAATAATTATTTGAATTGAATTCAAAGTCGAAACAATAAACCCATTGATTTGAGTTTAACGATAAGATTCGCTAACATTCCAAACAATGGACAGTTAGATCTAAAGGAAGCACCCGTTAAGAGGAAGGAAGAGAAAGTGATGATTGCCATCGATTTAGAGACTGGCGACAGAAGAATACAAGAGTTTGACACAAATCGCAGTCTTTGGGATATTATTCATAATATGTTTTCAGATAATCAAGTCTTGAGTTTAGAACCGAATATGGAATTATGTCTAATATATATCGGAAAAGAGGTTTCATTTAATATATAAAGAGTCGAAGACATAAAGGACTGCAATAGCAATGAAGTGTTTACTACAAGCACTTCAGCCCAACAATTGCGATGCCATCGAAATTAAGACGAGTTTTGTCTAACTCTACGTTAATAATCACTTCCAACATGTGATCTCACTTTGCATTCATTTGATTTGGCAGACAATAACTCGTCTTCATTTCGATGGTATGAATTGTTCTGAATATCGTGTGAAGTGTTTGTAGTAATCACTTCATTGAGATCGCAATCCATTATGTCTTCGAATATTTATGATATTCTTTAATTATATTCTTTGAGATTTTTATAATTTTATATTCTTATAATTTTTAGATTTTCGGAGAAATACAATTAAAACAAACAAAATTGAAATCATTGGGTCTGACTCAGGGCAGGGCTGCCATGAAATTAGTGGTCAAGTCCAGTAATGTCACTAAAGGACAGGCATTCGTCGAAGCACTCAATTTGAAGAAACCTTCGAACTTGAAGACGAGTTTTGAGTCAAACCAAACAATGTCTTCAAGTAATGAAGTGATTGAAACGAGTAGTGATTCCAAGCGTTTGAGACAAACTGAGCACCAAATAATCGACGGAACAAATGATTTGTCGAAACAATCGACTGAAATGAATAAATCTATAGTAGAAGAAGAAGTGGAAAATACAGGCATTAAGTCTGTGGTTATTGAAGACATTCGTGAAAAAAGTGATGAAATGGTCGATGAAGTCCAGGATATGGAAGTCGAATCTGAAGAGAGTTCTGACGATTCGGAACAAGTCGTTGATTATGTAATTGAATTTATAGAGTTATAACCCCTTAAACATAAGACTTGTTCTCATTTCTACCCCTTTTGAACCCATAGTTAAGTGACAGCAATAACGAAATCCTCTTCAAAATGTCTGATTTGCCCAAAGTCTCAAAACTTGATTTTCCGGACGAGTTCTACGAGACGACTAAAGATGATTTGGTGACTGTCCTCAATGGCCTCCGACGGCAACAGTCAGTAAAATACAAATGTCTTAATAGTTGTGTCAAACAATTGTTTTATTCAGAGTTGGAAAAAGTGGTAAACTTTTGGAGACCAAACAAATGCAAGAAAAGAAAAGAGTGGAAAGAATTGCAAGATATAAGTCAACTGTAATCCGGATCTGTTTTCCGAACGACAGACTTGTATTTCAAGCTATTTTCAAACCAAACGATACGATAAAGACTGTTATGCAAGGGTTGGCCAATTATGTCGATCTCAAAGATTTCTACTTATATACAGTTCCACCAAAGCGTATATTGAGCTCCGACTCCACTCTCTACGACTCAGGTCTAGTTCCCGCCGCTGTTCTTCACTTCGGTACTAATGGCAACGATTCTCGAGATAAAGGCATTAGAGATCAATTCAAACAAAGATTAACTTCTTATAAAATCGCTGCGAAAATAGCCATCGATTCTCGAAAACAGATAAACGAATGCAATGCTGAAAGCACTGGGAGTTTACAGTCGAGTACTTCGAGTGTTACACAAACTACTGATACGACAAATACTCGAAAAGACATGGATTCAAATGATAACAAAAAGATCCCGAAATGGTTTAAAACAAATAAATAGAATATTTTGAAATGAATTTTATTTATTGAAAAATAAATACAAATATAATTAAAAGCAATTAATTGGCCTTTGGTTTGAAGTGTTGATAATAGCCTTTCGTGAACTCATTCATTATGTCTTGAGTACACTCAGGCAGTTCCGATGTGAACAGACCGGGAGATCCGCTATAGACCGCAAATGCCGGAACTACTGTTCCCTGCGGAAGGACAGTGTTGTCTGCTATAAGACAACAGTCCTTCAGAACGCAATGTCTTCCAATAACACAGTTTTTGCCGATATATACATAGGAACCGATGGACGCGGCGTTCACTACAGTGTCGTCACCGATGTAGACATTGTCACCGATTGTCATCGGAAGGAATGCCACCCTTAATGGCAAAGACATTACACAACAGTTAAGACAAGCCATAAAAGTATACCCTTTCGTGAACTTCTTGAAAGGGGGTCTAATGACAGCTTTGGTGCAGACCAGACAATGTCGACCGATCTTAACGTTGGCCAAATCGCCACGAATTATGCACTGGCTCTGGATTATGGTCTTCCCCATCAACATGATGTTCTGCGACCCGCACAACACCGACCGACGGCACACCTTATTGCCAGACGCCGTCTCGATGTACTCCGACTGCCGGTAGTGAATGTCCTCCAATTCCATCACAAGAGTTGTCCACAATTCAATCAAACGATGAGAATGTGATTCAAGTCAACCAATGAAGACAACAATTCAAACACCTCTACCAATGTTTACATGCATTTAGTGTGCATTCACTGTAAACATCTCTACCAATGTTTGCCTATTATGTAAACATTGCATCCATTTTGTAATGAGATCTTTAAAAACGTTTTAATCATTTTTGAGTTTAAATATATTTAATTAAATCATTGAATTCAAATTTGGTCAAAAAATGAGTCAAACAATAGAGTAAATGCACTTTAAATGTGTTTATAAGACATTTGAACTG
>JAQIXR010001345.1:0-13184 GCA_034700825.1 Quadroppia sp. Gr-Ori-00064
TAAACAGTGTTTAAATTGAAGTTAAATGTGTTTTATTTGTGCATTGTTTCGTCGATAGCTCCCGAGGCTATCAATTTTAATTATAAAATATTCAAAAAAAAGTTTAATTTAAACTTTGAATTTCAAATAACATTAAAGTTATGCCAAAAATATTAATAAAACAAATGTTTTAAAGAAATTAAAGTTTGAAATCTTTTTAAAAGTTTTGCTTAAATCTGAAAAAATGAAAAATTCTTGAAAAAAATGTCAAAAAATAGATTTAAATTTTATAAAACACATATTATGTCACTAATTCAGCTTGGTAATAGTGAACAAGGTAGTTTCAAGTCATTCTACAACCATTGAGCTATTCATGTTATACTGAATGCCTGGCCATCACTGGGTTGATAGAGAGCACCAATAGATTTGAAGGGGCGGTCTCTGAGCCGATTTGATTACCAGAGAGGGTATACATGAAGAAGTTGTAAGATATTGACAGTTCTGCGTCCCGTCCGCACAGACATCACCTCAGACTCAGTTCGCTTTCAATCAATTGAATCATTGCTTTTTTGTGTCATTCATTGCATTGAAAGCATTTGTCGTCAAATCAGTCATACATTGAT
Source organism: Quadroppia sp. Gr-Ori-00064 (assembly GCA_034700825.1). Lineage (NCBI taxonomy): Eukaryota > Metazoa > Arthropoda > Arachnida > Sarcoptiformes > Quadroppiidae > Quadroppia > Quadroppia sp. Gr-Ori-00064. The sequence continues at coordinate 603 of JAQIXR010001345.1, forward strand.
TACAGCATTAGTTAAATGAATGAATGAATGAATGAATTATGAATTGAATTGAAATGTGATTTTCAACAAATCATTGCTTTATTAACATATTATTCATACAATAAGTTCTGATTAAACATCAAATGAGATGTAAATTAAAAAATATTCTCAAAATATCTTTTTTGATGAGAAGTCAGTAATTCTTGGGATTATATTCAGTGAACTTTTTTGTTGTGAACTTTGAAAGTATTGAAAAGTGTATCGATTTTTGTGTATAATCAAAGTGTGAATCAAAGACAGGACTAATGGCACAAACCATGGAATACATGATTTTGATGATATGGGCGCTCAAAGTGTCTCTGGTTATCACTCAATCCAATTGGATGTAAGTCTTCAACTCATTGTCAATTAATGCACAAATGCATTGTAATGCACAACTAATTTGTCCTTGGTATTACTTGTGAAAAATGAACAATTCGCTAACTATTGCCATCCCCTCTTCACACTCCCTTCCCTTCCCATCCTCACAGTTCCTCATTAGTTGTTGTATAATCTGAACCTAATATCAAGAATTGAATGAAAAATATTTTCAAAGATCAAATGCGATCAAAATCTAGGTTTGAATTTGAAGTAAGTTTTGATTGATTGCATCAAATCATAAAAAGGTCAACAAATTGACAGAAAATAATTCATGAATTTATTAACAAAATAATGTTAAACAATATTATCATATAATCCAAGCCATGTTTGAGACAAAACTATATACTACTTACAGACGTTCTAATCGTTTGCTGTTAAACATGAAAAATATTTCTTGTTTTCAGCGATTCATCAAAAAATGAGCGATTATTACAAAAATATGTGAATTGAATGAAAATATTTGATTGAAATGAAAGACAAGTGAAAAATAAAGTCAAAATTATTTACAACGAAATTATTAGTCAAATAAAAGTGAAAATTAAAGTCATTCAACAAATGAAAGTTGTTTTCAACAAAACTAACGAACATTTCTCTCAAAATTATTGTGTTTTTCAAATATATTTATCACTTCTTTTCAAAAAACAATAATTTCACTCAAAATGATATGAATTCTTAATTCAACGAAAAGTCTCATAAATACAGATATTATTCAATTTGTATTTCATTTTTCGATTCATTTTGTGATTCAAATTATATGTTTGAATGACAGCAAAAGTCATATAATTATAACCATTGTTTGAGCCCCTGTTCTCTCTCTGTCGTACCTGAAACTCATCCATGAATTTTGCAATTATTTGACCAATTTTGAAGTGAAGTCTATTTCTCAAGTATTAACTACTCTAACGAAAACTCAATGTCTTTTGTACTTCTGTTTTTTGTTATACCTGACCATCATAGCCATCACCCCTGACCCCATCACCTCTGACACCATCACTTCCATAATAGAGTTCTTAAATGAATATATTTATGCTTTAAATTTTGAGGTGTTTTCCAGAAAAGCTCAAAAAAAAACTTTAAAACACCCGAAACATTCATTTGTTGTTAGGGAAAAAATGACTAAAATATATATTTCTTTATATTAGACATAAATTTTATTTGACTTCACATTCATTATGAAAATGTTTCACACAATCGATGTTTCAGAGTATTTGATATATTGTGAATACCTCCAAAAAAGGCCTTTTCCTGTAAACAGAGCAACGCCTGACACTCGATATAACATCTTCTCCGACACTATAATTAGTGTCTTAAAAGTAGACTATAGTTTGGCTCAAATCAAGACCTCTTAAGAGCCATATATTCAGACGTTTAAGAGTTCGCGTCATTTAATGAATGGCATCAAAAAAAAGCAAAACATTTTCACTGGTCTGTCAGAAAGCACCCAAAGATATCTTAAGGGGTTTTTTCTTGTTTTCTTTGTTAACAAATTTACTCTAATATTTCATTTAATGAACATTTTGTTAACAAAATATTCTCTGTTTGTGTCAAATAATTTCCACTAAAAGCCATTCAAATAATATATTAGAGCAACAAAAAGTGGAAAGTCTTTCCTAACGACTAATTTCAATATTCAGTGCCCAAAAAAAAATGCTGTACGTGTTTGTGGGCCCGACTCCACTCAATGGTATAGTATTGACAGACAGGACCAGTAGTTTCAAAGCACTTTTTCAAGCGCTTTTGTAAGCATTTCGAGCATTGGTTTCGCAAATGTGTTATTGTGTTTGTCCTCTAATCTCAACACAAAATCTTTGTCCGAATAGTTATAACCATTTTTTTCGCCTACTTATTACGAATGCCGTATAATATGTGGTATGAGTTGTGGCACTCTATCGCCAACAGCCACTCCATTCGACAGCTACCAGTGCTGACAGCATTACTATTCGTGCCGATGGCTGTGAACGATAATAAGCCCAACGAATATAACGACTCAGTTATACAACACTTGACTTCTTGTTTGCAAAAAAATAAGTCATTTTCGGCACTCATATAATCCTAACTCTCTTTCGGATATAATCGCAGATTATTCAAGAGTTGTATTGAATGGCAATTCACTATAAATCCACTCTCTCTTCACATAGTGTATGCAATTCTCGTCTCATCTTCTATTGAGTGACTATTTAGCTAAAAAAAGGTCTTTACTATTGGTTTGCGAATGTGTTTGTCGTAAATGTTGTGAAAGAAAGCATTTTCTTGTATTTTGATGACTAAATCACATACAAAAAAATCATTTTAAAATTTTACTTTAAAATCACTTTTCTTGTGATAAAAAACCTTTTTTCAATGCCTTTTAGTGTCTGATTAGTGACTGAATCACAATATAGATCACATGTCTGACGACCGGGTGGTCAGAGATTCCAACCATTCCTTGAGTACATAAAACATACTTTACTTTAGATTAACACAAAAATAGTAAATATTTTTCAACACAAAAATCTTTATTCATAAAACTTGATTCAAAAGAAGATTTTCATTCATTTTTTTCAAGTGATTGATAGTAATAAACGAATAATGAAAAAGATATGAAAATTATTACAATAAAAATGTTTCATATTTTCAATTATTATATAAAATATTAGTTTATATAAACAAATAATTGCTTCAAAAATAATATTATGATTAAAATAATTGTGAGAAACAAAAATTGAAAAAATATATTCAATATTATATATGAGATGCGAATAAAGTAAAAAATATTTAATGAATTGTTTTAATTAAAAAATTATTTTCAAAAATAAAATGAAATCTTATTTCAAAATGAGTTCGAGATTTATAGCCAAAGAAATATAGATAGAAATGAAATGTGTTTTTGAATTAGTTTTAAATGAGTTTATCTTTGATTACAGGAATCTCGGAATGCAAGGAATAGCTGTCATGAACAATGGTTTGAATCCAGCAGATTTATCATCATATGAGACATCACTGCTCCCAGAGTTGGGGCCGACAGTCTCGCCGAAGGAAACCAGTGTTATAACATCCGCGCCCCAACTCTACACTCAGGAGAAGCTTAAAAAGTTGCCTTGCTCACTGTTGAAGGGCCTGAGCAAAGGGCAGACACAACTGTGCTTTTTGTACCAGGATCACATACCTCACGTTGGAAGGGGCGCTCGTCTTGGCATCGGTGAATGCCAGTGGCAATTCAAGAACAGGCGGTGGAACTGTTCCACAGTTGACGACTCGACCGTCTTTGGACACGTACTTACAATAGGTATTTCCTTTTCAACATTTCATTCAACATTGCATTTCATTACACTTTTCCCAAATATATGTTAAAAGCATTTTATTATTCATTTCGTAAAATATTTTTCTCACTTTTCGTCACATTTTTTTGTGATTGAAATACAAAAATATTTTTTTGTCATTCAATTTATATTGAATTATAATATATGAAAAATAGTATAGTTTTATGTGTTCTTCAATTTCTTGTTTCCTCTTCTATGGTATAAAACAATTTTATTCAGAGATCACAGCAATAGATAAGTCCATAAAATGTTTTGATAAGAGGGGAAAGACTGTTATCTATCTGTTGACTGCAAAAACTCATGCATTTCTAATTGGTATTAAAAACATTTAAAATTCAAAAGAGTTTTTAATTAATCAAAAAAGTGTATAAAATATAAAAGTAAAACAAAAACAGAATTTCAAAAATAGCAAAAAATAAAAGCAAAGCCTTTTTTAATTACTGAATATTTTTCGCTATTAATTATCTTTTATGAAAATCATTTCAAAAAAAGGTTTTTTCAAATTTTTGGGCAAAAGTTTTTTCTCTTTTAGAGTAGATATAAGGAAATGATTTTGTGATTTAGTATTAAATAAGATTTTGTTGTTTTGTATACAAAATGTAATAAACATTTTGCTGTTGATTATGTTTTACCAAAAATGCACTTCAAAGGAGACTATCGTTAGAAACAATTAATGAAAAAATACAGTAAAATAATAAATATTTGAGTGTAAAAATTGATTGCATTTCATGCATACTATCGTTATTATTAATATTCACTTAAAATGTTATTGAGATTTAGATTACATGTAATGGTCTAAAGGTTTTTCTCTTTTCAAAACCACTGAAAGACTAACTTATAATACTTTTAAGAGTGGGTCAGTCAATGATTTATCTGTTTTTTTACTTATTATTTTCATTGCTATCTATCGACCAATTTCTATATATACAGTACCTGTGCTTTATATCATTAGGCGAAAGAACATTTTGTAATTTTTGTTTCGGTTCTGAGATTCTTAGAGACACGCAATCTGTTAGACATAAGACTTTGGGAATGAAAATCAATTAATAAAATTTTACCAAAAATTCTTTGAGTTCAACGAAATTGAAAACATTTTACAGAAAAACAGTTTATGTTTGAAATTTTACCTCAAATTTAGATAATTAATTAGATTTAACTATTTTTTCACAGATTTTATTTAATTTAATCCGTTTTATATTAAACAAAAATCCAATGAATTTTTTTTTACTTTCATTTATTTTTCATTTATTTTTATTGCAAATCATTGACGAAAGTAATCAAATCTCAATAAAAATTCATTTTTTATAACGTTTACATTAATTAAAATTTGAATAATTTATAAATTCATAGCTTTTATGACCTAAAAGACCAGTAGTTTGTAATTGAATTTTGTGTGATTGGCTTCGAGTAGGTTTAGTGACTATTATACACAGTTTTGACATAAATTGCAATAATTTTATCATTATTTCACTCATTCCTCTTCTTGTAGTCTTTTTGGACATATTGTGAGCGACATTGTATTAGCGGTTCCAACAATTGGTCCAAACATTTGATGAGAATTAGAGTTTTGAGTCCAATATAAGCCTATTTATGGTCTATTGGTTGTGGATAACAGACATTACTGGCCATACAATTATATAATATTCCGATCGTATATGACATTAATGTATGGAAACTATTGTTGAGATTTATGTTCACAATTGAAGAGATATATAAAACCCAATGATTTTGTATCGAAAGCATTGCCCCTTATATTGCTATTTATGCCTAACATCTGCACCAAAATATCAATCATTTCCATAGATCTCATACAATGTTTGGAAGGGATTTGTCACAAGTTTTTTATATTGCTTTCCATATATAACAAAAAAATGCAGTCTTTATATTACACCCTGATATGAAAGAAATGAATGCCTTTCCCCTTAATATTGCATCGTCTCCTAAAGGTGTTCATAGAATAGGAATTCTTGAAATAATTTCTTTATATAACTAAAAATGTGAAAAAACTTTCAATAGCTTTAATATTAATAAAACTTGTATTTGAATTGTTTTAATATATTTATTAACAAATATTTGTTGTTTATTCGCAAAGTATTCTCTCTTTTAATACTGAATGTAATTTTATTATATATTTTATAACATATTTTTCATGTTTTATGTGCTTTATATGAGACTTAAAACTGGAATTTCACTCAAATCTAATATTGAAATACTTTTGACTGAGTGAAAGATCAGGGTTTTTGTGTTTGATATTTAAATAGTTGTGAATAATATGCCATTGAATTGAATGCCAACACACGAATGGAAAGGCATTTTATGAATATTAAATGAAATATTTATATTTTCTTTGCTTTACCGCTGAGTAAAACATTTTGAACATAACTGAGACATAAGGAGAAAAATCATATTATTATTAAAATATAACACAACGTGTGATATGTTTTTAAGCCAAAGACAGGTTCACTGCTCTTAATATAACACACATTATTGAGTCCATAGTCTAATACAAAAGCACTCTTTTATTGAATTCATTTGAAAATGCATTCATTATTAAAATTTATAACAAATTATTGATTTTTTTTTTTTTGGGAATGGAGTACAAAAAAGAGGATTAGATATACTTTTCATATGAATATAACATGTATTCCCAAATGGAGTGCTTTTCATATGTAAAACTACAGTAAGAGTTGTTCAAAATTAGGGGAACGGTATATAATGGTAGCTTAAGAATTAAGGTATGGGGTATTTAGGTGCAGGCCTTACATATTTAGTAGCTTTAAAACGAATGTAAAATATTTGAAGTGAACCAAAAAATAACTGAATATTGAATTATATAATGAATTGCTCTTTGAATCGCAAACCAATCAAACAGTTATATGAAAACTATTGTAATGTTTGAGTGAATTGTTAACCATTTATATTAAAAAACAACATTTCATATGAAAAGCACATAAATTGTATTGTGATTTATACGATAAAAACGATAATATTTTTTAATTGTTATGAAAATTATATTTTTTTGTTCGCATTCATCAGATTTAATGAACAAAACAACAACTAATGAACGATTGAATTGAATTTTTGTTATTATTATTATTTTGTGTTTAATTATAAATAAGATAATGAATTAAGGGTTCAGTCATTCAATTATCGGAGAAAATGATATCGCAATTATATTTAGAAAAAAGTAGTTTTAATTACTGTTATTAAACCGAGTTTAGATTAAAAGTATTAGCAATAATAATAACAATGTTAATAAGGGGTAAGCTTTTGATAGAGAATATAATCGCTAGAAAAATGCCTTTTCATAAAAAGTTGATTTATGTTAAGCTCTTTACTAAAGTTGTTCACTATTTTTATAATATAAACCCCTTTCGGATATTTTATTTATCCCCTTATAATATGTGTTCTATTTATTTAAAATTTATTTTTATTCTTATTCTTAGACTCTGTTTATTATTATTAATATTTTTTTTTATTTATTAATAAAAGTCTTTTTGTTTCTTATCGTTCGATAGGAAAGAACATTGAAATTGATTGTGAAAATTGTGTTTAATATAACTGATATATGTTTTTATTGCAGGGTATATAATATGAGGGGTATTTTCTATAATCAATTTCTCGAATATATAATTGTATAAAATATACAATGATTTACAGCATATAATAATATAATAAATTTCATTATAAATATTATTTACATTAATATAAATGATGTTTATATGCGTTATAAAAGGCACACATCTTATGGGTTGTTGTGTTTTGGAGTCTCTATTTTATTGTATAATACATGTTATATCCAATATATCCATAGATCCCGAAAATGTATTTAAGATAAGACTTTGTTATACGAATTGCGCCAACAGTTCAGCGGTTTATATAACTGTTCGGCGATTGGAGTAAAAAAGCATTATTTTGAATATTATCGGAATTTCATAAATAAATTGTTTCTAAATATGGGATAAATATTGAAATGTATTTTCTTTAGATATCTATCTTTCACTACAAATCACTCCTATGTCTACAAATTATTTGCATATGTTTTACAGTTTAGTTCAAAAAGTGTTGAATAATATTTTGTTATTACTTTTTTGGTAATACATTTTAAGTAAAAAAAAATCGCTAAAACTTTTTACAACTCGTCTGAATGAGAGAACAAAAAAAAATAATTTTTGAATTTGTTTTGTTTTTTATGAAATTTTATTTTAAATTATTAAAAAAGTACTGAAATATCACTTTAGTCAACAATAATGAGAACCATTTCAGGTGTTATTTCATATCGTTTTTTTTGTGTATATTTTTTTGCCATCAAATCAATAGTTGTATAGAAATATAGTTCCAAAATGAGTTGAGTCGTTTCAGTGCATCCCAAAAAAATTAAGTTTAGCCCCTAATTAAATATTTATATAACTTTTTTCGTGTTTGTATTCTATGTCAGAGTGTTTTCAACCGAAATGTCTCATAGTTTTCAACACAGGCTCTGCTTTTTGGACAAACATTTCGTGTATTGATTCTCATGAAAGCACATATACCGTACCAGCGCTTTCCTAACCTTCCAATGAATTTTCTTTTTTTAAAACAAAATATTTATTCATTAAATTAAAAGTTAATTTTGAAAATTTTCTGTACATTTCGTGCATTAAATCATTGAATAAAATGATAATTGATTTGACAGAATCTGATGGCAAGAACTGCACATTCATGTCAGACATCTCTCATCTAATGTTAAATCGATGTCCAAACAAAATATCTGTTCAAACCTTATCATTATTGCCATTAAAGTAGTGAATGGTTTCTATATTTTCGTAGCGAAAGAGCACAAAAAGAGCTCTTTTGTTGAGAGAAAAAAAATTATAGTTAACTATATTTTTGAGTAAAACTCTAAATATATTATTACTTTTATTACCATTTCTTTTGGTTTTAAGACATTGTGAAAAAATGTGTTAAAAAGATAAATACAAGCAATTGTTTTTATACTATTTCACTGCACAGACCCAACGGCGCTCTAAACCCCAGTGCCATAAACTCTTGAGTGTTGTTCAGTAATCAGTTATTTCATGGAGTGATCATTACTTTGCAGACAATGACAACAGTATTTGCAAGAAAAAAAAAACGCTTTTAAATATCTTTACTCAAAGACCTAAAAAGTCTTCACTGAGTCCGAGAGTGAGCTCTGAAACGAAATTTATATTTTGAAGGCTTAGGAACAAAGTTATTATTGAAGTCCCAAAACGAACACTGAATATGAGTGAAGCAAAATGTTTGAGAGATTTTTTTTGTTGGCTTTTAGCTATTCATTACGACCAACAGAACACTCTCCTCCCGTTCCTCCTGTGCCAGCACTCGGTATTAAGATTTATATATGCATTGCTTACCTATCGATACCTTAATTCTTATTTAACGATATTATTTCACTGAAAGTCACCACAAGTTTTGTCATTAAGTTCTTCTTCTTTAATAAAACGTGTTTTCAAGCCATACAAACGATTCAATTCAAGTCAAGCTGTGATTGAGTTTTGAAAACTTAATTATTATAAATCAAGTATTTTTTTGCACTCAATGTTATAGATATTTTTTGGCTATCAATTGATGTTTTTGAAACACTATAAGAACAAAAATATTTTCAAATAACATAAGTTATGGGAATATTTTGAGACTAAATATCAAATATTTTATATAATCATAAAATGCTTTTTTCTTCGTTAAACATCTTTTTTATGCCATCGAAACAAAAAAATGCAATTAATTTCTGCAGAAAATTTTTTTGCTTTTCGATTCATTCATATACTTATTGTGTGACTATGTTTTCAAACAGAGTTTTTCAAAGAACAAAGTTATAAATTATGAACAAAATTATTAATCATTAATATTAATGACAATAATATTAATAAAATTTTATTTGAATATAAATAAAAATAACTTTAAGACTAGTTTTGTGCTCAAAGACTATGTTTAGTGAAATAACAATAAGACAAGTGTTTGACTGACGAGAGATTTGACCACAAATTTATTGATATTATAAATACTAAAAATACTTATCATAAGTATTACAAAGAAATTCTTTTGTCCAATGAATATAACTATTAAATAACAGATAAATATATATTTATATATAATATATAAATAATTGTAAATAAGATTGCAATAAATTATTTAATAAATCAGGTTTTGTATCACATTATGCATTATTTCGCAGTCGAATCACATTTATCTAAATCTCGTGAAATCGATAAATTAAATTAAAAAACTTTTTTCAATACAAACTAAGATATAAATATAATCCTAAACAAAAATTCTTATAAATTTCATTACAAAAAATGTCATTTCAAACAGTGATTTAATATTAGATACCATTTATTCGGACAAAAAAAACGATATCCAAAATCGAAATCACTTTTTATAAGACTTTAAGGCATTTAATGCTATTATTGGTATAATTGGTATTGATTTTGCTGTGAAAATGAGGTCTTAATATATCTCATATCACAAAAAAAATAACAAAAAACTTATTTTATTTCAATCAGTGATTGATTGTGTGATTTGTTATCCTTTTTTTGCAGAATAATAATAGAGGTCAGAGTTCAACGAATAATACATATACAGAAACTTGATTTGAGTCGAGTTATGACAACATATGAGAAAACATTGAAATGCAATGAATTTTAAATTCATTTCGCTTTAAGTCAAAACATTTTAACGTCTCATTAAGTGTTGGATAAATATATTCACAGAACTGTTATTATTGATATCAGCGATGATTTTCAAAATACTATTTCATAAAACAAATTATTTTCGTTCAAAAAAAATTACTTTTAATGTATTTCCTCTCATTTCTCTGTTCTATGCGTTTGTTGAATGTATTAATGAAGAGAGAGATTGCAATTCTCATCAAAGTGTCATCGGATGGGTTTGTGGCGCTCAGTCATAGACACTGACATACGTTTTATTGCATGATATTGACTGAGTGAGAGGTCTGGGAGGGTTTGGGGCAAGAATTTTTTGTGTGCACTTTAATTGCCAGTCATATAATTTGACTATCAGTACAGTCTATCTCTATTGACTGATCTCTGGCTTTCATAATATGTCTGTGCTATTGATATTATATTATATATGTGAAGACCTTTTTTTGATTTGTGGAGCGCAAACACTTGCCTCCGGGACAGTCTTCACATTATATCTAAAGCACAGGGATCACAGTCCTCACTCTCTTCGATTGCAATAGAAATTCTTTCCATTATTGCATTCAATACTTATAATTGAAATCTGTTTTTTCGACTCAATTGATAGGAATGTTAATAATGAACACCAAATGCATTGTTTGGGCCGAGAATTACATGAATTCAGATATGCGTTAAAAAAGTATTTTATTTTTCAATTCACTTATTCTTAACAAACAATGACTTTATATATGGGTTACAAATAGCTATTGTTTGGCCCAAAAACTACTACTATTGCTGTCGAGAAAACAGGGGTTATTTTGATTGAAATATCCAAAACTCGTATATTCTTATTGTTGTTATATTTCATTTATCATTACTTTTTATATCCCTTAGAATTGTTTACGAAATTTCAAACTTTTATTTAATTAAATCTCTTTTTTATATTTTTATTATTGAAGTATTTTTAATGTTTTAATTGAAATACACATAAATTTGAGTTTATTTTCTGCAAATATAATCCTCAAAAAACAACTTCTGATATAATTAAATAATAGTTAAGATAATAATAATAATAAAATTGTGAGTAAAAAAAGTTGGACCACTTTTTTCACCATCGCTTAGAAATCTAAACAGTTTTTGAATCCCTAATTAAACCACAATTTGTATACATTTCACGAATTATTATCATTTTTGTTCCCGAAATCATGAACTTTATTGCACCAGAAGTTTTGGTATTTTTTTATAGTTTCCATTTTTAAGACACTTTTGATCAACAAAAATAAGAAAAAATTGTTATCTTTTTTATTATTATAATAATTATAATTATTTATAATTTATTATTAATTCCATTCAATAGCTTCTCGCGAAACAGCATTCATGCACAGTATAACAGCTGCAGGTGTTGTACACGCCATAGCCCGGGCCTGTAGGGACGGCCAACTATCACACTGTGGATGTAGTCGTGCAGCGCGGCCTAAAAATTTACACCGGGGTAACTAATGATCCATTTCTTGTCTGTTTCATACCTTCTTGTAGTGAGTAATGAAAAGTTGCAATTCATATAAGACGTGAAAATTTATTCTAAGCCTAAAGTGTATTGTAATATAAAATATGATATTCTGTTAATTAGAGAAACAAATCATTTTTCAAACCAATGAAATGAACTCATAATTGATTCAACACAATATGAACATCATTTTTCACACAGTGATGCCCAACACTTCAAAGGAAAGGGGGTTAGAGGGGGTCTTTCCATATGAGTGTTCGACTTATTTTGCCTTACATAACAAAGCAGTTTTAGATTCATTTTTCACCCCTTGATTTATATTTTATACCCCGAGCTATCATTGGTTATATTCTTCAGAAATCATTCTTCAATGATCCAGAATAATTTCAAACCTGGTCACTCATGTCTCATGCAATGATACCTTTAATAAAAGTTCAATTTATATAAATTGTTTGCACCGGTATATTATGTAGAGTGGATTTGGGGCGGTTGTGGTGACAATATTGAGTATGGATACAAATTTGCACAAAGTTTTGTCGACGTTAAGGAACGGGAGAACAACTATCAAAAAGGATCCCGAGATCAGGGGCGGAAACTCATGAATCTGCATAATAACGAAGCCGGAAGACGAGTGAGTTTTCATATTTATTACATTTTGTTTCATTTATTTCTCTATTCTCTCTCTCTCTCTCTCTCTCTCTCTCTCTCTCTCTCTCTC